>PVKM010012290.1:0-31868 GCA_004027735.1 Carollia perspicillata | reverse complement strand
TGCTGTGTCTTTGTCCTGGGTCTGGGACCACTTCCCTTACTTTCATGTGTCCTTGGCTTTCACAATTACATATCTCCTGCTTGTATCACGAGATCTCTCCCCTCCCCACTTTGTTGCAATGTATTTAACCGCCCACCTGACCCCTCCTCAGTGCCCAGAATTTGGAAGCTGTCTCCTCTGGGCCCACACGTGTATTAAAGGCTTACTCCGTCACCCCATATCGTGTAAGAGTTTGTTTTTCCGTAACAGTTGTGAGACAGAAACTCCTTGGAAGGCCCACTGTTGGGTGAAAAGCAGTTCCATGGTTCAGTACCCTATGAGAATTCAGACCTAAGCAAGACGCCTAAGGGAATGCTCCAGGGGGCGCCATCCCTGTGCACAGATCGAAGCTCACAGCAGGCCTTATGAGGTTCTCCTAAGAACCTTCTTAGGAGATGGCATAAACCCCAGAGGCCCTGAGAAGCCCAGAGGATCAAAGAGCAGACAGAGGCATTTACAGGGAAAGGACTGGGGATGCCTTTGAAATGACTTGGGAACATTGAGGTTTGCTTGTCTGTCATGTCCCTGTATGAATCCCAGTAAGGGCTGCATCAACAAGCCTTGATGTGAGGAAATCGCATCCTTGCCTGCCCCTTTCTCTTTCGGGAGCATTTAAAAACTCCCTTCTTAATTCTATTCTAATTAATGTGCATAGGATAGTGTTTGAAGGAGCATTACTTCACCGAAACCCTTTTGATCCTTTCTTTAAGTAATTTGAAAACTCTGCACGTTGGAGAGAAAAATAAAAATTTTGTCTCAAGGTCAATTTCACATTTCACTGTTTTAAAAATGCTGTTTCTTGAAATTACATTTTAGTACCAAGAAAGACTTCAATTTTCTAAGGTAAGATTATGCTAAAATGGGTATTTTTATTCAGATTTTCACTGATGCAAGACTTTCCCATGACAGAGCAGATGCCTAAATCAAGGGAGAGCCAAAGCAGTCCTTATTTTAAGTTTTTCGCCAGTGTGGTTGACCGTACAAGATTCTGAAGGTCAAGTAAATTATATGTGCAGTTGGGTATATTATTTAGTCTCTTTGAGACTTGGTTTCTCCGTACATCAAAAGGTGCACTGGGTGACTGTGAACAGGCTGCAGTGTCTTTTCAGTATATCTTTTTTCTTCTCTTATTAACATTTTTTAAAAGCAGTTTTGGGTTCACAGCAAAGTTGAAGAGAAGGTACAAAGATTTTTCATGTTTCCCCTGCCCTCACACTTGCATAGCCTCTCCCATTAACAGCATTCCTCACCAGAATGTGTTACAGCAGATGCTCCCCTGACACATGATATTCACCCAAAGTCCACAGTTTACGTTATAGTCATTCACGGCGTTGTACATCTATGGGTTTGGGCAGATGCATTATGGCATGTATCCTACATCATGGTGTTATCCAGAGTGCACTCACTGCTCTACAAACTCTCTGTGCTTCAACCATTTATGCCCCAATTGACCCCGTACACCCTGGCAACCACTGATCTTTTCTACTCTCTCCATAGCCTCGCCTTTTCAAGAATTCCATATAGCTGGAAGCCTATTGTACGTAGCCTTCTCAAATTGGTTTCTTTTCCTTTGAAATATGCATTTTAGGTTCCTCTATGTATTTTCATGGCTACATAACATTTTTTCTAACATTGAAAGATATTTTACTGTCTTAATGTACCATAGTTTATCCATTATCCTATCGACCATATCTGGGTTGTTTTCAAGTTTTAGTGATTTTAAAGAAAGCTTCTATAAACATCTGTATACAGGTTTTAGTGGACACAAGTTGTCAACTCTTGTGTGTGAATACCAAATAGTATAATTGTTGGATTGTATTTTACAATATGTTTAGTTCTGTAAAACACTGCCTAACTGTGTTACAAAGTGGCAGTACCATTATGCAATCCCACCGGCAATGAATGAGAGTACCTGATCCTCCACATTCTGGTCAGCATTTGGATTTATCAATGCTGTGGATTTTGGCCATTCTAATAAGTCTGTAGTGGTATCTCCTTATTGTACTAATTTGCATATCCCTGTTCACACATACTGTAGAGTATCCTTTTTAAAAAGCCTTACATTTATTTAAAACAATGCAATGTAACACAAAAATAAAAAGTACAAGAGAAAACTCAAATAGAAAAAAAAGAAAGATCTGATGAGGAAGTAGGTTGAAGAAGAGGCACAGCAGCTAGAAGTAAGTAGGGTTCTAGAGCCAACTTGTCTTTCAGGGGTGGTACACCCAGTACCAGCTCATTCATCTGCAAGAGCCAGTCTAGCTTTAGACAATGGCTCTCCCTTCAGGGGCAGTGCATCCAACACCAGCTCATGGGCTTCTGCAGGAGCTGATACAGGTGCACACGATGGCTTTCTTTTCAGGGGTGGTGGGTCCAATAGCAGCTCAAGATCTTATGCATGTTCCAGTGCAGGTGCAAGTGATGGTTCAATCTTCAGTGACAGTGCATCTGGTAACTGCCCGGGGTCTTCTGTGGGAGCTGGTACATATGCAGGTGACAGTTCACTTTTCAGGGGTGGTATGTCCACTAGCAGCTCAGGGTTTTCTGCAGGAGCCAGTGCAGGTGCAGGTGATCCTATCCCTTTAGGGCTGCTGGCATCAGTGCCACCTTAGAGTTCTTGCCACAGTCCAGTGCAGGCACAGGTGCAGGTAATTTTTTTCCTGGCAGGGTAGTGGATCCTGGTCCAGCTCAGGGTCTCCTGCAGAAACTGCCCTACATCTGGCCCTTGCTCCCAAACTGCAGATGAAATAGATGTTGGTATTGGATACAGATTTAGAGTGGCTTCAGGAGGTGATAGGAAAGTTGGCAGTGGAAAGTCCTCTGATTCTAGAGTGGTGTTTATTCTGCACTGGCTTCTGCACATTCACCTTGCTTCTCCAGGTGTATAGGCACTGAAGCTGGAGCTGGCTATGATTTATGAGCTGGTACTAAAGCCTCAAGCTCTGCCATTGTGGAATCAGGTTCTCTGGCCCAGTATGGTGAAGGTGGACATACTCCAGGTAGGAACCTGAAATTTTGAGCTGCCTGTTGAGTCCGAGTTGGATCCTGGGGAATGGCGTGGGCAAAGTCTGGGCAAGAGGCCTTTTCTGGCTATTCCTGGGCCCTGGTTCCAGAGAATCCTCTGTACCTACCTTCACCCCAAGCCTGTGATGGCCCATCTTGGTGGTGTGTCACATCTGCCCCTGTATCACGTCTGCCCCTCACTCAGGGAGATGCAGTGGGTGCTACTGTTAAGTTGCTCCTCATTGATCCTGAGTGAAGCTCTGCAATGACAGTGACTGGCAGCTGGTCCAGAAGCATCACAGTCATGCTTGACCCTAGTTGCTGATACTATTGCCCACTTGACCTTCTGCTCCCAATTCAGGCACAAACCTGTGTCTGCACAGACCTCCACCCAGGTGAAATAAGATTAATTTCCAGGGCTCAGGATAAACCTTGAGGAGAAGGGTATCACTCCATACTCCACATCTATCTAGTCAACCTTGACCTGGGTGTGAATATGACCAGCCCAACAGACTTCTGACCCAGTCTCAGCCAGCTTCTGCTTGGAATAGGCCCTCTGCACATGAACCACCCCCTCCTTCTTTTTCACACTTTGGGTGGGGGCCACAGGGCTTCCCAGGTGAGATCAGAGTGTTAGCCTGGTCTAAAGTGACTACCCTGGGTCTTCCTGTGTCACCTTTGGGTCCTTCCAAGACAAGTGCCAGAAGTGCCTGGGGTGAGACCTGACCCAACATCTGCAGCATTAGAACAGACTATCAGCATGAGATTTCTTGAGGCCACAGCCCTGGGACATGGGGAAGCAGCAAGAGAACATGTTATTCTCTCCTGTATTTCCAGCCAAGAGATCTAGGCAGGGCCTTCTGTAGAATGTGGTTGCCTGGTTACCACCGTTCCAAGTTTTGAAGGGCTCCATTGTCAAGAAGTGAGGTCATTGGCTGGAGTCCCCTGCTCAGGCTTCCTCCTCAGAAAAGAAGAGGGTTTTCTGGGCTACTAACTGATCACTCTCCACCCCACGCCATACACAGTTACACCATAACTGTCCATGTACAGTTACCCCAACAAAGGCCACCCATAGCCCTGCGGATGCCTAGCTGTAGGCAGGGCCCCAGCTTTGAGGACACAGAGCTGGGTTCAGATCTGGCTATTCCTTTTGTTAATTATATTTATTTGGGTGGCATTGGTTAATAAGATTATGTAAGTTCCAAGTATATGTTAAATTCCATAATACATCATTTATGTATTGCATTCTGTGCTCAGCACCCAAGGTCTAGTCTCCTTGCACCAACATATGTTTGACCCTCTTTTGTCCTTTTTAACCCTCAACCCTCCCTCAACCCTCTTTCCCTCTAGTAACTACCATTCTGTTATCTGTTTCCATGAATCCTATTTGTTTTGTTTGTTGCTTCCAGTTTTATATCCCACATATGAATGAAACATATGAATGAAATTATATAATCCTTGTCCTTTTTCATCTAACTTATTTCACTTAACATGATATACTCAAGATCTGTCCATGTTATCGTAAATAGCAGTATTTCATCTTTTCTGACAGCTGAGTACTATTCCATTGTGTATATGTAGTACATATACACATTCTTCATCCAATCATCCATTGGAAGACACTGAGGTTGTTTCAAGTCTTGACTACTATGAATAATGCTGCAATAAACATAAGGGGACATACATGTTGTTGAAAAAATATTTTTGAATATTTCAGGTAGATACCCAGAAAAGGGATTGCTGGGTCATATAGCAGCCCTATTCTTTATTTTTTTGAGGAGCCTCTATACTGTTTTCTGTAGTGGCTATACATTCCCACTAGCAGTAAATGAGGATTCATTTTACTTCATATTTTCTCCAACACTTTTTATTACTTGTCTTTTTGTTAGCAGTCATTCTAACTGGTAGAGTGGTATCTAACATTTGAGTTAGTATCATTCCAATTCACATATTTACCTATCTCTTTTGTAATGTTTCTGTGATGAATTAATATATGGTTATTACAACTAGTGATTCTCAGTATGGATAGTTGAGTGGGGACAGATGTCTAAATTTAGATTATTATACCAGGGTCCTCTGAGAAACATATCAAAATGGAATACAATGTGCAAGGATGTTATCAATAATATGCTTGCGTGAGAGAAGAACAGACAAGTCTTGAAAAACACTCAAATCCATGTAAATTTGACCATTAGTGAAAAAGAGAGGGAAAGAAAGTTGGGTGGAAAAGTTTAAAGGTGTGACAAAGTTTGTTAAGTAGTTCTTGTGCCACGGTTCCTCAGAGTAGTTATGTATCTCTCAGGAACGTTCCTGCTTTAACTCTTCCGCTACATTTATTTTTGGGTGGAATGAGCCAATGGAAAGCCTGACCTAAGCAAACCAAAGCAATGGAATGACCAATGCAGCCCCTGGGCATCTTGACAAACTGGGCTCCCTGCATTTGTAGGTGTTCATGTATACATGTTGACTTCAACAACACGTACACATATGTTCACAACACTTCCTGTTTCAGCTCCAACATATGAGCTTGAAAGTTCTCTCTCCTACCTTATGATAAGACAATGTTTAGAAAACTGAAAATCAATTACTTTGCTTGGGCGAGTAGCATAAATGGAATTGAACAATTAAATAAATAGTTAAAGGGAGGCAGAATTCTCACTGTTTGAGTAAGAGGATAAAGATGAGCATGGGGAAAATTGGAATGACCCCTATGATAGTATATTAGAAATGAAGACATCACTATGAACTCATGTTTAGCTTGATAGAGATAGTGATGGGGATATATTTATCTACCTTTTTTAAATGTATTTATCTTTTTAGAGGGGAAGGGAAGGAGAGAGGGAGAGAAATATCAATGTGGGGTTGCCTCTTGTGTGTCCCTTGCTGGGAACTGGCCCGCAACCCAGGCATGTGCCCTGACTAGGAATCGAACCGCAATCCTCTGGTTCGCAGGCCCACGCTCAATCCACTGAGCTACACCAGCCAGGGCATATTTATCTACCTTTTAATCTATCTATGTGTCAATATAGATATGTATATATACACATGTTAATACACATATATATTTTCTTACTCTGTTAGATGAAACTACCTAGAAGCAAGGAGAGTCTAATAGAAACAAATACACTCAGTGACCAAATTTTGGTTTCTATACTACTCTCCAATAAAAAGAACCAACATTCCTTGGAAAAACAGCTGACTTTAGGGATGGGACATTTTGTAATGCTCAAAAGTAAGGAAGTGCTAAAACTAAGAAAAAAAAAAAAACAAACTATGTCTAAGGGACAGAGGAGCCAAGAGAGAAGATCCCAATAGCCAAAGGTTGAATAATTTGAGCAAGAAAATAATTGTTTATGTTCAGCAGGAAAATCATAGTCTATCTGTCAGTCAGACTAGTTAGTTTGACAACAATGAGAAGCTGCTTTGTTTTTGCCTTAAATTTTAGTGTTTATCTTCATGAATGCATCTTTTTTATCTCTTGATAATAATAATTTATATCCCTAAACCAAAACCAAATTCTCCTGTACTCTATTCATAAAATATTGGTTGTTTACAACAAAACTATGTATATAATCATACAAATTTCAGTAGTGTTGTCATATTATTTTGGACAAATTGTTACCTATTAGGTCAATTAAGAATAAGAAGAGAAAGTATTTTTTCTTTTTAATCCTCACCTAAGAGTATGTTTTTATTAATTTTAGAGAGAGAGGAGGGAAGATAGAAGGGAGAGGATGGAAGGGAAGAAAGGAGATACAGAGAGAGAGACAATGATGTGAGAAACATCAGTTGATTGCCTCCCATACAAGCTCTGACTAGGGATTGAACCTGAAACCTAGGTATGCACCCTGACCAGAAATAGAACCTCTAACATTTTGGTGTACAGCATGCTGCTCCAATCAAATGAACCCCATAGTCAGGGCTAGAAAGTGTTTTATTCTTCACTTCACCCTTCTCCAATGATCTTTCTCACTTAATATAGACCCAAAACTCCAACCTACATTTTAACTGCTCTCAACCTTTCTTGCAAGGTGGGTCTATAGCAAGGAATTTTCTTAATTTTATTTGTCCAATAAAACCTTTATTTCTCCCTCACTTTTGAAGAATAATTTTGCAAGGTAGAGAATTTTAGGTTGATGTGTTTTTTTTCTCTCTCTCAACACTTTAAATATTTCACTTCATTCTTTTCTAATCCTCTCCCAAGCATATGTTTTAGGAAGGATGAGAGAGAGAGAGAGAGAGAGAGAGAGAGAGAGAGAGAGAGAGAGAGAGATATCAGTGTGAGAGAGAATGCTCCAATCAACTGAGTCATCTCAGGGCACCTCACTCTGTTCTTGTTTCCACAATGTCTGTGAAGTTGAAGGTAATTTTTATCTTTGTTTCTTCTTAGGTAAGGTATTTCCCCCCTCTGGCTACTTCAATATTTTTTAATAGTTGAAATTCCATAGTTTGAAGAGAATATGCTGAGGTACACTTTTGTGTAGGCAGGGAGGTGTTTATCCAGTTTGGTGTTCTCTGAGCTTCCTGGATCTGTGGATTAATGTCTGACATTAATATGGGGAAATTCTCAGTCATTATTGTTTCAAATATTTCTCTTTCTTTTTCTTTCTCTCTCTCTCTCTCTCTCTCTCTCTCTCTCTCTTTCTTTCTTTCTTTCCTCCTCCTCCTCCTTCTTCTTCTTATTCTCTTCTTCCTCCTCCTCTTTCTCCTTCCCCTCCTCCTTCTTTTCTTTCTTCTTCTTTTCCTTCTTCTTCTTCTTCTTTTTCTTCCTCACCTTCTTCTTTTCTTTCTTCTCCCACTCTTCTCCTTCTCGCCCTTCCCCATTTTCCTCCTCCCCTTCCCATTTCTTCTTCTTCTGTTAGTCCCATTAAGCATGTGTTACATCTGTGGTACTTTTCCAAAGTTGTTGAATATTCTGTTCTGTTTCTTTTGTCCATTCTTTCTTTTACTACTACTTCATTCTGCATCAAAGGCATTCTTGATTTCTCTTATAGTGTTTTTGATATCTTGCACTTTTTTTGGTTATTTTTGTGTATTTCCATTTCTGCTTACATTGCCCATCTGATCTTGCATATCGTCTATTTTATCTACTAGAACCTTTAGTATATTAATCCTAGTTGTTTTACACTGCTGTTCTGACAATTCCAACATCTTTATCATGTCTGGTTCTGTTTTGATGCTTGCTATGTTTCTGCAAGTTGTGTCTTTTGCTTTTTGATATGCCTTTTAATTCTTTCTTTAAAGCCAAACTTGATGCAGTAAGTTGCAGGAAATACTATAAATAGGCTTTTATTAATGTGGTAGTGAGATGTGGCAGAGGAAAAGCATTCGATAGTCCTATGATTAGTACTCAGTCTTTTAGTGAGTTTATGTATAATGACTGCCAACTTTACAAGGGTTCCTCAGTTTACTCCCTCTTTTTTAGGTAGGACAGGGTGGGTAGAATTAGTTGGGTCTGGATATATCGCTTTTGCAACATGGAAGGCCATATGGAATGAGACATTTCCCTTCCCCCAAGATTGTTAGACTCTGATAATCTTGTTAAATAGATTACCCTGTGGGCAGGCCTTGTTAAGAAGAACATAGTGCTCTGGAATATTTCAAAATGCTTTCTTTCCCCCTATCCCTGCTTGAAGCCTATGAACATCCCTTCTTTATATTTACTGTGGGGATCTGATTGAGCTCCTGGTGCTAAATATCACAATATTCTGTGGATCTTCCTCTGACTTGGTTGACCTGGAATTTCAAATCTCACAGTTATTTGTGTTGAGCCTCTAGGGATTCATCAATCACAGTTCCTATTTTTCTACCCCAGCACTGGTCCCTGTTGTATTTTCTGTTTGTGGGTTTCTGCTCTGGTAAGTTGTAACTCATGTGTCATTATGGTCTACTTATCAAAATTAACAAATTAACATTTGTACAAAATTATAAACTATGAACTTTATTCTGATTTTCCATTTTCCACTAATGTACTTTTGTGGAGTGTTGGTCAGATGTTTTGCATTACTGCCCCTCACTTTGGGATTGTCCGATGTTTTCCTGTGGTTATACTGGCATTTGATAATTTGAGGAAGAATAGCACAAGAATGAAATGCCCATCAATATCAGGGAGGAAATTGTACTACCAGGGCTTTTTACTGTTGAACTTTTTACTTGGACTGCTTGGTTATGGTAATGTCTGCTAGGTTTTTCCAATTTATTTATTTTTCTTCCTTTAGCCTGTTATTTGCTTGAAGTGTGGCATTAAGTCTAGCCTATACTCTAGTGTAAAAAAATAAGCTGTAGATGAAGGGGAAAGTATAAAAGAGTTCCAACATATACTAAAGTCACCACTGTAATTAATGCATATTTTGAAAGACATATTTTTTGTACTCAAATACCTTAATTCTCCTTCAGTTTATACCCATTTACTTTAGGATTCATCTGTGTGTCTCGCCTACAGTCATTGCTCTACTATTCTAATGGTGATTTTCTATTTTCCTCATTGCTTCTACATTTATAATTTGGATTTATTCTATAAAAAAAAAGATGTGTCTTGCCCTGGATGGGTGGCTCAGTTGGTCGGGTTGTTGTTCTGTACACTGAATGGTTTCAGGTTTGATTCCTGGTCAGGGCACATACCCAGGTTGCAGGTTTGATCCCTGATATGAGTACATACCAGAGGGAACCTTTCAATGTTTCCCTCTCACATCAATGTTTCTCACTCTCTCACTTCCTCTCCCTCCAAAATCAATAAACAATTCCTTGGGTGAGGATATTTTTTAAAATGTTCTTTTTCCATTTATTTACTTTTTTCCAATCATTTATTTATATCTACATTATTCATATTTAGTGAGTATGTTATAATATTTCTTCCATTTTTTTCAATGCTGAAATGATTCTAGCTTTGACCATTGGTAGAGCTCTTTCAAGTTAATAGCTGCATCATTTTGACATTACCCCAATTTAATTTTAAGTTCTTCCTTACTTTTTGGAAATACAAAGAGCTGAAGACTAATCTTTTTTTTTTTTTTTTGCCTAAGTCTTAGAAGTGGTCATTTATGTATGGAGCTCTGATTCCTTCTACTGGATAAACATTTGGAAACTAAGAATTGGGCACTAGGTATGCTTATAGCTACTAGAGTGTCACTGCTTCCATTCTGTCTCAAGACACAGAGCCAGGAAATATACAGAATATACTAAGTCTTGCATACAAAACACTCTATATTTAACTGTATGTCTATCCATCTGCAGACATATTAAGAAAAACATGAGTTTCTGATCTCTCCTACTTCAATCCAGTAACACAAGATTCATCCTAGCCTTCCCTCCTTCCTGCAAGCTCATTTTTAACAGTTTTTTCAGAGAGTGAAACCCTAGTTTGTGATGTTTACACTTATTTTTTTTTACTCATGTCTTCAATCCCAGTATGCATGTAAGATTGCTTCTTAATTGCCAACACTGCTTTGAGGAAAAAAAGAACAAGTAGAACATGGTGTTTATGTATACTTTCTTTTTTTTTTTTTTGTCTTCTACCTCATAGTATTCAGTTAAAACACTGTTTTTAAAAGTTACTTAAGTGAGCTACTTATTCCCATTTTTATGGGGTTTATCATATGTTCATCAAATAATTAGATTCATTTGTCACTGTATGCATACCTTCCTGTGTTGCTCCTAAAGGATGTGTTTCTGATTTTTATACAGCAAAATTCATTCTTCATGGCATACATTTTTATGATTTTTGACAAAGAGTCAAATCTAGAGCTAGAGTTATGTATATACCATCACCATCTAAAACAGTTATAGCAGCCCAAAAATATTTTGTGTGACATCCTTGGGGTTAACACCTTCCCAACTCTTATTGTAACCCAATAAATTTAACTTTTTTGGAACATTATATAAATAGAATCACAAAATATTTATGTCCAATTCTAAGCAATTATAAATAACTAAAGCTTATGTAAATATTGCCATATTGGTTTTTGTGTGAACATAATTTTCATTTCTCTCAGGTGCATACTAGGAGTAGAATTATAGCATCACATAATTTATATTTAAAAATAAAAGCCAAACTTCATTTTTCTCAAATTGGCTATATAATTTGTGTTTCCATGTATGAGATTGCTAGTTTCTCTATATTATTGGCAGTACTTGGAATTCTCAGGGTATTATTTTTTTTTTTGTTTTGATCATTCAAAACAAATGGGTGTATAGTGATATATTATTGTCAGTTTATTTTGCCTTTCACTGATGACTAAAAGTTTTGAGCATCTTTTATGTGCTTTCTGGTCATTCATATATCTTCTCTGATATTGTGCTGTCCATACCTTTTCCCACTGCATTGCTCTTTCATTATATTATTGACTTTTAATGTTTCATTACATATTATATGTTATTTACCAAAACAGAGTGTGAAAATACTTTCTTCCAGCTTTTGTCTCTCTTTTCAAAACATCAAAAGTGTCTTTTGAAGAGCAGGGTTTTTTAAACTTTTACATTGCTAGTTTTATAATTCATTTTCTATTGTAGTCTATAGGTTTGTGTCCTAGCAATTTTTACCTTAATCAATGGTCACAAATATTTTCTGCTTTGCTTCTCCAGAAATATTATAATTTTAACTCTTACATTTAAATCTAGGATACATTTTTATTGATTTTTTTATTATACTGTGGGTAAAGGATCAAGTTTCATTCTTTTACATAAAACAATGACTAAGCTCTGGATGTGAAACCCTTGTTTCTCTACTTGCAGGACGTAAGTTAAAACCAAGTCTAGTTTTGAATAGAGCACTCTAAGCAGTGAACTCCTTGAGTTTGGTAACGTCAAGAAAATTTCATATTTCTTGAATAAAATTATGTAAACCACTACTAGCTACTAATATTTTGAAGAAAGAAAAAGGGTATGATAATTAAGATGAACTATTTGAGCACACATACTATAACAGGGGAAGGAAACAGGGTGGATGAAAAAGGATAAAGTCACTAGGCCAGCAAAGTGTCTACTATGACTCTTGTGTGAAAGATATCGCCAGGTCTGAGAGTCTCTCTTTTCTACACTTTGAAAATTAAGGACATAAACACATGGCAGATAATGACAGTTTAGTGAATATATTATCCATTTAAGTTTGTCAGGAATCTGCTTGCTGGTTTGCTCTTCCCTGAATCACATCTAAGGTAGGTTCCATGTTCATCAACTCCTTAGGTGCTCACAAACGGCGGGCAGTAAATGGATGGAGAGAGATCATAAAATTTTAACAATAGGTCCGTGGTTAATGGTGATACCCATAAAGTTTTCATAATGTAATAACTTCTGTTTAGAGGAGGAGCGGCAAGCCATGGTCAGTTTAGACCACAACGGAAAGTTAATAAATGGAGTTTCAGGCAACACACTGCAGTCAAAGGCCACAAAAAGGCAGAGATTGGTGTGCAAATTGAGGAAGAGCACTAGCTCCTGGCTCATGAGGAAGCCCCAGCAAGCAATTTGAGACTTATGTGATATAGTTCATTAGAAAATATAAAACATATGTAAAGCACATTTTGGATATGAATTGGGATAGTACTAATGTTGGATCCTGGGCAGCATCAGTGGAGGTAGGACAATGCCACCGGAGCAAGGATCAAAACTGAAATTCTGCGTAGCCACATTTGAAGCAAGGTTTTCACAGGTGCTTAACTGATGATGAATCTTTGTACTAGAATCATACTGAACAGTCTCCTAAATCTTCTGTACCTGCTTTTGCTTGTGAAATATAATTATAAATATACATATTATATAATATTTTAATTATATATATGTACATATATATCATTTTATCTCAATTAATTGCATAGGTTTCCATTCTTAAATAATTTTTTTGTTATTTTCATTAGGTCTCTACTTTAGGAAACCCTTCGGGATTATTACAGGAAAACAAATTCTTTCTGCTTGACTACTGTGGTGAAGATTCAAGCAAATAAGTAATAAAGCATTTAACAGGCAGTATTTGTACACACTGTGTACAAAGTTCACCCCACACTTTTTTGTTACACGTTATACAGCCACAAGCTTATATTCTAAGTCTTGCCTTGTAAGCACAGGGGGCCGATGTATGCAACAAGGGAAAGGAAATGCACGTGGTTCCCAACTCTGGAAACTCGCATTGAAGTATTCACCGTGGGAACGATGATTCAGCAATAGAAATTTGAACCAAAGTGAATAATAAATTAATAACTATAATCACCTGTAGTAATTTACCTGGACTTCGGCAGCATCAATAACAAAAAAGAGAAAACCAAAGAGTTACTCATACCCCTGTCTTTACATTCCCTTGTGCTGACATGAGAACTGAGCTTCTTGAAGGATTTATTTATTTCCCAATTAAGTTACTGGAGATCAGGATAATTATATATATTTATCCAAGTCACAAAAATATCAAAATCTTATAGTATGATCATTATTTTGATTCACTGAACTATACTTTGGGTTGTTGTTGTTGTTGTTGTTGTTTGAGAGAAGTGTTAATATTCTTATGGGTAAAATATAGATTTATATAGGCTTTAGGATACCTAAATCCAATTTCCTTTCCATTTTATCAAAACTGTCCTTCCTGCTCATCCTTCAGCTTCAGTTAACATGGCATTTTCTCCCACAATTTTTTCCCACAAAATACCTCAAACCACTGCTAATGCAATCAGAATGAATCTTTGTACTCTACTGGTGTTCTCACAATATTTTTCATATACCTCATTCTTTACACAGAGCATGTTGTATCAGAATGAGAGGGTTTTTTTTAAATAATAGGGAGCATGATTCTTTTGCCTTTGTATCCTGAGGGACTGCCACATAACAGTATCCTCAAAAAGTGTTTGTTAAAAAGATAGATGAAGTTAGTTACTAAATACCCACTCGGGCAAACAATAGCTATAAATACTTTAAATGGAGGTGTCTATCTTCTATTTTCCTTAACTTTCAATTAACTTCCCCTCCTGTCTATTAAAAAAAATTAGAGTCTTCTGCAATAATTTAAATTCCATTTATTGAAAGTGTCAGCAATAGCCCTGGCTGGTGTAGCTCAGTAGATTAAGCACGGGCTGCAAACCAAATGGTCACCAGTTTGATTCCCAGTCAGAGCACATGCTTGGGTTGCAGGTCAGGGCCCCAGTGGGTCCATGTGAGAGGCAACCACACATTGATGTTTCTCTAATTCTCTTTCTCCTTCCCTTCCTCATCCCCTAAAAAATAAACAAATAAAATCTTTTAAAGAAGTGCCAGCAATAATTATATCATAAAATCTAATAATTGTGTCATTTAATGTATTTTACTGAGACCTACTGTATCTCCTTTAAAAAATATGCATTTGGTTATCACTGGTGTTTACCACATGATTGTCCAGTTGTTCCCAGCACTGATACATACAGCTTGCTAATAAAGAGTAATAAAAAGGTGTGAATATTGCAGTAACTGACTTGAAAATTAAACAGTACACTGAATACTAGTTTTACTTTATTATAGGGCATATACTTCATATTTTAAATTAGTGGGCTGTAGAATCAATTTTTAAGCATACTAAAGTAGGTTTTGAATAAGGGATGTTCCCAAAACACTTTAAAACTCACTTTAAACTCTTAAATGCAATGCTGCAATTCTAAAATACAATTCTAAAATGCAAGCAGATGATCATGGTGGAATGCTGCAATTCTAAAATAAATATCTCCCAAGGAAGCTACCCATAAAATGGCATTATGAAGGCTTATATGCCATAAACATTTTCCATGCACATGTCAGGACCTCTAATGCCACCAATCAGAAGGAATGTGCCTGGGTGAGAAATGGCAAAAAGGGAACAGGTGGTTGCCCTGAGACCGATTGCCACCACAGGTCCCTGGGACAAGGGTTAACAGCGCTGCTCAATAACCTTATATTTTAACTTTCCATATTACTCTGGAAAAGTATTTTGGATTGAAATGATTAATTTTTTTATTCTGACATGAAGCCAGATTCCAAAAACATCTATTTTTAATTCAACATGACAGGTCATTTCAGCCTTGGTAATTATTGATATAGCAATGCAAAAAAACAAACAAACAAAGGCTGGATTTGAAGCTACAAGAGATTTTTGCTCTGCCATTTACATGTTATATGATCCTAGATAATTTACTTAATTTTCTCTTTGTTTTCTTGTCTATAAAACAAGGACAGCAGCATATTTTTGCCAACCTGAAAGTGCCATCATGATGATTACATATGTTAAAGTTAGTGGGTGAGCTTTCCAAACTGCAAAAGGCTGAAGAAATTGCCAAACATATGAACTGGAATGTATAAATTTATAGGAAAAAGTAGCACACAAAAGAAAAGGGGAGTACTTTTCTGATGACCTATCTGACAATTATCCACATAGGAAAATGACTGTCATCCTAATAGAAGTGTCATAGAAAGAATATATAGACTTCCTTAAATCACTTGGAGATGGATATTTTATTGGGTAGAAAAATCCTGGGCAACCTATTTATTATTTTAGGAAAAAAATAACAGGGAGGGTATGAAAAAAAGAGGACAGCATGAGAAAAGATTGAAGGGAAAATAAAGAATGAAGTTCAGACATGTAGCTCACACCTTATATGGGAGGGGTAAGCAAAGGCTCTTTGAACACAAAATGAGGTTTAGTGGTGCTAAACACAAAATGAAATAGCAGATAATAAAACTGTTCTTAGAGAGATTGAAATGACAAGGTCCATTTTGTAGCAAGTCTTTTTTTATTATTTTTTTACCTAAACTGAGTCAACTCTGGTTGAGGCCAAATAAAAGCTAAACAAATCATGCAGTAAAAGCACCAATCACCAATACAATTAAAGCATGATTTGACAGGAGGGTCTGACCAGATTGCTGGTGGGCGGAGAGAAACCCTGATCCTGTACAAGAGGCTGGCCCCCAAAGAAGGGAGAAATTGGAGGAAACCCCAAGGGAGTGGAATAAAGCTGAAACCAGCAAAAAACCTGCCTTCCGGGAGAAAGAAGGGACCCCTGAGAGAGGTTAGAAAGTGCTGAAGGCAGTCCAGGATTGAAACTAGAGCCAGGACGCTCTACACCTCTGAGATAAACAACTAATGCTGCTTGAGACACTGCTTGCACAGAGCCTGCCTGGGCGGTTGGGGCTGTGAAAGGTCACAACACTCATATAGCAAGGTGATGCCCTGTTCCTGGTGGAGACTCAGTGCTCCTGCATTGCTAGAAAAGATTTCTACCCATTTCTGGATCATGGCAGCTGGAGGAGGAGCACAGACACAGTGCAAGCAGATGATCATGGTGGACTCTGGCCTGAAATTGTCTGGGGATCTGGACACTCCCTTAGCAAGTAGTAATTGAAGGGAAAGATTTAAAATGGAGGGTGGGTAGAAGGGCTTCCCTTTTTTTGTTCACCTTGCTTGCATGGTTAGAAGCCAGCTCGTGGAGACTGAGTCCTGCATGCAGGCTGTATGTGCCACCAGTGGCAGGCCCGTAAAATGCTGGACCCTGCTCCCGGTTATTGGTCTGGAGCAGGCTCCTGCACCTCCTCATCTTACGGGCTTGGGCAAGATGCTGGGATTTCACACTGTATGGCATGGGTTTGGACTGCTTCCATTCTCTCACCCTGAGAGCAGTGTGCAGATATGTGGGAAGGTTCACCAGCACCGAGGGTGCAAGAAGCACTGAATGCTGGAGACCAGCAGACTGAGCCCCTAACACAACTGGCTACAGTGACCTGGTAGTGCACTCCAGCCCCAGGAGAGAGAGGAAGCTGCAGCAGAGCAACGGAGACACTGGCCTCATAAGTGTATACTCCAGAGAGAGAGCCTGGAGCTGGAGACACAGAGACCCACCTGTGTCGCAGCCTTGGACTCAAAAAGGGTAGATATGAATGGAGATGGGGGTGTCTGGGCATGGATTTGGATTTTAGTCTTTTTCGGGAATAAGGGGATTTCTGAGATTTGCAGAAGAAGATGCCTTGGAGCACAAGAGCCACCAGCTCCCCAAAATTGGGCACCCTGTTAATAAAAACATTTTTCCTTCCCCCCTAATCTTTGTGTTATGGCTGTATATGGTGGCAGGTAGCTGAATGTCATTTTGCCCTGTAACAGTGAGGTGAAAACAATGTTAACCTCACACTTAAAAGACAAACATAGGGGCAAATCTATTGAAAAGACAAGAAAAAATGTGATAAAAGAATATTGTTAAGGGAGAAAATACATTCAATCTGAAATATGCAGGAAATTAAGAAGTAGAAGTCTGAGAATTGTTAACATGTTGCACAAAAGCAGCAGTTTATTTCTCATGTCTGCCACAGTATTTGTGCTGTGCCTGCAGCAACTCTAGTCTGGTTGTCCACAATGGCTTGGCTGAAATGCTGGCCCTCTTTAATTACTTTGTTAACAGCAACACAGTAATTAATGTAACAGAAGCACCTTCATCAGTCTGCATTTCAGAAAAATGTATGTCATCAGCATGCATCTGCGGTTAGGCGAAGGGAAAGGAGTCCAGCAGTAAAGGACGGCCCATTTGTGTCTACAAATTGAGGAGTGCAAATATTTGAGACAATGAGATAGTACCCAGTGGTTTTTTTTAAGTTATAGTGAGATGAATGTCAAAATTCTATTATAGAACATTTTCAGAAATGTAGGTTTGTGGGAGAAGCTGCCTAGATATCATAAGTTGTTCATGCAGTCATCTAGGTCTCCAAATATCTATATAAATATATGTGCAAGCTATTGGACATTGTTGTAAATTGGTCTCCTGGGAAAAAAGTTTCCCATATTTTTTCACACAAAAGTATTGAGGTAGAAAATTGAGCTAAAACGGATCAAAGAGGAGAGCATCAGACATTGAATTCACACTTCTTATTTTACACGTGTTAACAAGAGGCATTTTTGATGTTGTGGAATGAGCACTAAATAGATTGCACTGCCATGCCCTTGACTTCAACACTTATTAGTTTCATGACATTGGGAAAATATCTAACTTCTCTGTTTCTTTGGTTCATTGGTGCAAAATGGGAATAATAAGTTTAGCTACCACAGAGGGCTGTTGCAAGGATTAAGTTTAGAAGATTAAATATGTTTCTAGGAAAATTCATAGCACATTGCGCATGATAGATCTACCCGTCTGTGTCCCTATCTATCCATCTATCATCATCTGTCTATATTCAGACCTACAACTTAGTTCTTTTGACTCTATAACTATTGTTTTTTTTCTTCTACATGATCATTCTCTTTATGAGCAGTTACTTTCTTTTCTTACTATGATAACTAGTTAAATTAGAATTCTTGTGAAAAATGTTCTATACAACATTCCAATATGTTATTGTGGGGCATGTAGTGATAACAGGTGTGATGTCCACATGGGCCACTTTGCTTTTCATAGAAAACACATCTTTTGGGGGCAGTGTCAATGTGAACCTGACCAGTTGCCGATAAGTAGTCACGGATCACCAAATAAAGTATCAATACTCCTTTCCGACCTCTGGAAAAATTACTCCTGATACTCACTTCCTCTCAATCCATCCATTTGCATCAGTATTAAATTTACTGTCTTCACTCATGACGGTGGTAAGTACTTCACTTAGAAATAGTACTAATTATTACAGAAAGTACAGTTCCTTTGTTGGATTTGAGGGAAAACAAACAAACACACAAAAATTTAGTAAAACATATGTCTTTTATTGAAAAATTAGAATAAAGTATGTTACAGCTGAAAAAAAGAGAATGCTTAAGCTGATGATGGAAGAAGTATCATTCAAATGAATATAAGTCGTCATTTGAAAGCTAGCTAAACACCATCTCTTCTGTTTATATGCAGCAGGGGAATTCAGGGT
Organism: Carollia perspicillata; assembly: GCA_004027735.1. Classification (NCBI taxonomy): domain Eukaryota; kingdom Metazoa; phylum Chordata; class Mammalia; order Chiroptera; family Phyllostomidae; genus Carollia; species Carollia perspicillata. Next base: position 13,025 of record PVKM010012290.1, on the reverse strand, counting down.
GAGCTATGAGAGAGTACAGTAGGCTGCCAAAGAAAGGAAGCTCCTTTTCTGGGAAGGCTTTAAGGTTAGGAAAAAACTTTCCTCTGACTTTAGTGAGAATTTATTCTTTCGACAGAGAAAGCAGAGAGCAGTGAACTGCATGGCCTTCAAAGTCCCTATAACTCTTTGATGGGACTCCAACTCTTCCCTTGTGAGAGGAAATCTATTCCAGAAGCTTGAAAGCCATAGATCTCAGCCCCATGGTTATGACCAAGTCTACAGATGAAACTATAAAGGAGTCAGTAGCAAACACGAGATCATTAGTCTCCATCAGAACAAAACAGGCTTTTTCTCAAGGTTTTGACTTTATTTTATTATTATTAATCTTTCTATTTCCGTACAGGTAGAGTATGGCTCATTGGTTTAAGAATCAGATTTAAAATAACTAATCTTCCTGGAGCGAAGCAATTAATCTTGCCAAAGTCAGCATCAACATGTTTTTCCCCCCAAAATTCTTTGATCAATGGAGTCTACTACATTTGGTTTTTATAGATAAGCCCTTGCAGACCGAGTCTTAAATGTTGCTGCTGTGGATTCTAGGACACTCTCCAAAGAATGAGTAGTTTTCCATACAACATCTGAGATGGATACTAAATAGAGAGTACACACACACACACACACACACACACACACTTGCGAACAAATGACTAGAAGCCAGCTTTGTGTTTCATAAACTTTAGTGCATTTTGGTTAAAAATAAGTTAAAAAACATACAGGCCAAGAAAATTGCCTGGAATTACAAGTTCTTATGTGTCAATTTTTATAACACATATAAGCTCATAGGATTTAAATGCAAGAAGTTTCTATTAGCATGCTACATGCTCAACACAATACACTCTGATTTAAGTTTTGCTTGTTCTGGTATTTGTATAATGCTCTATGTACTGCCAACTAAAATTTCCCAAATTTACTCTAGCTCCTGTTTGCATATAATTACAATGGGGAGTCAGGGTAAACTTTCCAAGGAGTTCCATCTCAGCTTTTATATTCATTTTGCCAAACTCTAGAGGAGAAGTCCTTGTTAGCATTGAAAGTTGGTATGTATGTGTTTGAAATGACAGATATGATTCATTACAAGTAAACTTAATTTATATAACAGAAATTGCTATTTTAAAATATGTTTAATAGCCAACTTATACTTCCTCTTCTATGGACATTGTTTCATCTTAAAGCATTAAAAGGAGAATCAGTCAATCTGTAGAAGCTCACGGATGGCCTGTTGTATACAGAATGTTGCACTAAGTGATACTGAGATAAAGATTTGCATAAAACAATGAACTAAGCAATTCATTAAACTAAGTCTTAGTGAGCATTTTATATGTACTGAGTACTTTGCTATGAATTGGAAATATAGCAATGAGTAGGACTGGTTATAATCCAACAAGATATTTATAATTCAGTTGTGAAGAGAACCCATGGAAATGCGCAAAACAATGTAACAAGTAATTAAGTAGTAAAAAATTCACATAATCAAGAGAATGGAAGATACAGTTCCCATCCAGCTCAAAAACCCAGGGGTGGCTCCACAAGTCAGGGAACTCTGAACAAGGTGTTGAGGATGGGTTCACTGGTCATGAAGGGAAAGGAGAACCACCCGCCTTAAGAAGATTAAAGGCCACAAGGTACTAGTTATTGCACAATCGCACAGAGAGACTGGAGTCAGGCCAAGATAGTAATAACGGGTATCTAGAGAAAAGGCAATGATGAGTCCCGTGTTTATACAGTTGTTTCTCCTCCTCCTTCCCCTCCCTACCTGCTTCTTTCTTCTTCATATTGCTGATAAATCCTCAGAGGGGTTACGGCGGTCAGGTAAGAGTGAAGACAAGTTGTGAGTGAGGGAAGAAGAGCCCAGGCAGAAGGAGGGGTGAGTGTGAGAACACTATTGATTTTGTGTCATTGTCAAATTAAGGTTTCAGCTGGGGGAGTGCTCTATGTTCACCAATCTATCTTTCCACATTTTTTTGCAGCTAGGTTGGAAACATAGGTATCATTTTAGTCATTCTAGTGGGCAGAATTGTGGCTGGGTTTTTAAAAAATGTCCAAGGAAACTTCTACCCCTCTTTTTCCTGCTATCTTGGAATCCAAGTGTTCCTGGTGATATAACTATAAATAAGATAGAGGAAGCAGATCATACTAGCAGAAAGCACCTTTTTTGTTTTGCTTTGTTTTAAGTCATTGAGATTTGGAGGTTAACTTGTTTCCACAGGCTAGTGTTATCTTCCCTGGCTAAAAGCAACAATGCCTCTCTAGTGAAACTGTTTACAAACTTCAGATGATTTCTACAAAGTTTGATTAATATCACTGAGAATTAACATGGTTGGCAATGTATGCAAATGAAGCATAAATACTATGACCCTCAACTTCACTCTTTGCAGCTCTTTGCATTATTTTTATTTATTGTTTTGTTCACTCATATTTTAACCTGACTTCATAGTGACTACATTTCTCTGAAAACTTTAGAGTGTTTCAGAACAAAGAGTAACATCTCCATCTTTTTAAAGAGCATGGAGATGTATCTTGATGGCAATTTTTAATTATCATTGGTTTTTATAAGCCCTTATTTTTGCCCAGTAAAAATTTTTGAACGTTTTCAATGAAATCATGAAAATTTTAATGTAAACACTAAAATAATTTTATGTTATTATTTGATGTATTCAAATAAGAGCTGAGGAAATAAATACAGGTAGGCTTAAGTAACAAAATTAATAAAGATATTGTATTTTTTGCATAAAAATAAATAATAAGTGCTTAAGATGTGTGGAATTCTGGCAGACTGTCCTGAGAGACCTCTTCATTCACCACTCATTTGGAAGATTTTAAAGTGAGGCTAATCATGCACTTGAGGAAGAAACCCTGCAGCCAGCAAGTTCTACAGTAAACAAATTGTCTTCAGTTTTGTGCTGAGAGGAAACATCCAACTTGGGACGGCATAGAGAGACTGGACCTGCAGTGAGAGTGCTTGAGTGTTGATTGAATTCCACCACTAATTAAGCTCATGACATTCACTGAATGCAATGATCTGTTCCTCAAGACATTTCACTTGTCTATAAAAAAAGAAATATAAACTTGCCTTTACTTCACAGGATTGCATGTGATAATCTATTTTCCTAATCCTTATATCAGCAGCAGCTATCTGTTTTTCAAGGAACAGTATAAGTATGTATCCTTTCTTCATGAATCCTTCCTGACTTCCCTCTCCTTTCAAAAAAAATCATTCTCTTCTTCGTATTCCTATATTAATTCTGTTCAGAAATCTATCATAGCACTTAAATTTGGCATATTTTTATATATTCATTTTCCATTTCTTGGTGTTTTTTGAGGCAGAGATCATATCTCCTAGTGCAATTGCTAGCCCATAGAATATGTTCAATAAGCTTTTGTCAGGTGGGAGAAAATAAATGGACCCCAGGTTTCAAGTGTAAGAAGGTATGTGTGTTCAGCAGCACATCAATATGGAAGTGGGAGTTGAGTGCAGGAGAAACTTGCAGATACAGCTAAAGATGCCAAAACCTTCAGGTACTCCCTTCCTGGATTTGTTCTGTCCCTTTGAATCCATTCAGGTCATGTCTGAACTGAGCCAGGAACTGGATTCCCATAGCTGTTTCCTGCTCTAACCAAGTCTGCCAGCAGCATGTAATCAGTCTTTTCATGTTTTTTTTCTTTTTTCTTTTGAGTCCTTGATAAAGAAAATCAAATAACATAAGGATTAGGAATTTCAAAGAAAACAGTTGTAGGTAGATGAGTCCAGACATGATTAATTGAGAATCTATGGTAGACTGGACTTCTAATCCACTCCTTCCAGAGGGATCGCATTCAACGGGGACACCTTCTTAGGCCAGTTCATAACACAAACTACATGTCACTAGAGCCTTCCAAAGTGAGTCTGAGAGTTATTTGTGGAGCTATCTTGAGAACAAGGAGGAGCATTGTAGGAAAGGGAGTCAGTGGGGGAGGCTTAGAGTAATCTGAGAATGAAGAAGCAGACACACCAGACTGCATAAGGATGTCAGTTAAGTTTAAAAATAAGTTGAGGAAATAAACGAGATAAACTGTCAGGGTGGAAGCTAATATAAAGAGCATTTTCATGCACATTCTTAACTAGATCCCTGTCCCATTACCTACGTCTATAACCCTGCTTGCTAAAATCATTGTATCTTGAGATACGAGGATCAGGCTGAAATATGGAGGATCATTGATATGATTTAGCCTGCTTCCTGGTGAATTAATTGATCTCCAAAGAGCTGTCTGGTGTGAGTGGAATTTAGTGGGGAATAGAAGAGGCACCGGCAATGAGTTTAGAGAGGCAGATAGATCCAGTTCATTTGAGCCATGTCAAACCTTTGCATTTATCCTAAAAACAAAGGCAATATTTGAGGGACTTTTAAGTTATGTATTGACGAGATCATATTTCAAACATTATGATGACTGTCATGCATATACAGGATCAGAGTAGGGAAGGGGCAAAGGTGAAAACAAGGAAAACAGATTTTTATTGCAATAGTTCTTTCAATTCATATGACTTAGAAATTAATAAGAATGAAATGCTCAAAGAATGTTTGATGTTAGAACATATTCAAATAATCTAATAAGCTCAGCAGAAACATTCTAAGATAAAGAAAATAAAAACATCTAGTGAGTTTCTTTGTCTAAGAGCCCATTCCAAATCTACATTCATAAGATGTAACCCTCAATGTTTTTCAGTGTTCTATTTCCCCACTAATCTCTAATTTCTCTAAACATCTTCTATTATTTCCACGTTCATGTATAGTGTAAGAGAGTATTTCTTGACAGGGATATTGTTTGCCCAAATTCTAGTTACACAGACACCTGTCTCTGCCAGCTTCACTCTAAACAGTCTTTGAGAGCTGGACTCTTTAAACAGCCACTCAATGTATAGTTAAATAATATTAATTCTGCACTTATTATCCATGCCAAACTGCACCATGGAAAAGAGAAGCTAAGTTGAAATTTTTAAGGTTTGTAATAATTTATTTCCAGTAAATTTCTTTCTTAAAAACAAAGTATCTTTGTTTGCATAATGTCTTATATTTCATTCAATGTACTCTATTTTTCTAGTAGCATGTTTACTGTAATCACAGTATCAAAGGTAATGCATAATTCCCCAGGTTTTTATACACATAAGCCTATAAAAGTAAAATAAAAAAAAAGTCTCTGAATATATAACAATTGTGCCAGATATAATACAGGTCATCTAATTAAATTTGAATCCCAGATAAGTAATGGAAAATTTCCAGTATAATACTACCAAAAATATTGCATGAAAAATTCTTATATTCAAGTTATTATTTACCTGAAATTAAAATTTAATGTGTCCAGATTTTTAATATAAATGAAATATTTGTCTATGTAATGATTACTTTATATCACAGGTCTATATATATTTTTAACAATAGATATATCATAAACAGGTGATATAATAAATGTTATTTTTAATCAAATGACTTATTGCATATTTTTGAGCATTTAAATTATATAAAGCCTTTGAAAATATTTTACATTGTTTTAAAGATTTTATTTATTTTAGACAGAGGGGAAGGGAGGGAGAAAGAGAGGAAGAGAGACATCAATGTGTAGTTGCTCTTGTACACCCCCTACTGGGGACCTGGCCTGCAACACAGGCATGTGCACGACTGGGAATCAAACCAGCAACCCTTTGAATCACAGGCTAGTGCTCGATCCACTGAACCACACAAGACAGAAAATTTTACATGTTTTAAAATCATGCCTATAACTAATCCTATTTACAAATATGTGATACTTATACACTAAAGTAACAAGCAGTATTAAAGTTGTTTTTGTTCTCATTTATATTTTAGGCCAGGTCTTAGTTCCATTATATATGTAATACTTAGAGATCAGATCATAACACACAACTTTCCTCAATTTTACTAGATATGAGCCCCAAGCAGATATTTCTCCACCTGTTCAGGTTAAGGTTTATTTAGCATAATGATGACATTATAAAGCTCTTGACTACTGTCTCCTTGTTGAATTTCTTTTTATGCTTTCCCATTGAGATTATTGTCTTTCACATCTTAAGAGAAATTTTGTTTCAGGAAAAAAAGGGCACTCAATTTGGAAGCTTTTTTTTTTTAGAAATATACAGATAAATACAGCCAGATAATTTTATGAAGGGACTACAAAGCAGTGAAAGTAGTGATTTATGCTAGGTTTTGTTTGATAATATGATTTATTAGAATAGTGTTGTGTGTGACTGGATAAATGGATGTCAGGGCAGAAAATGGATAAACATGGTAGTACATTTGATTCTTTGGTGTCTTATTTTTTTTAATTTTATTTATTTATCTTTAAAGGGGAAGTGAAGGAGAGAAATATCAATGTGTGGTTGCTTCTTGTGCATTCCCTGCTGGGAACTGGCTCTTTGGTGTCTATTAATGGCACTGACAGACAAGCACTACTCAGGCTCAGTCATACTGATTAATGAGTAGGCTTCAGACCAGGATGGGGCACGCAAAGGAAGAGAAGATGACAATAGTTATGGTGCTGATAACTTTACTCTTTTCATAGAATGCTAAAACAAATAAGACCTTAAAAACCATCAAGCTCAACACCTTTCTTTTAAATTAAGATAGGCAGTTTAAATTCTGACACAAAATTTGTTGAGATTATATAACTAACAAATAAAACCCAAACCTCTCACCTCCCTACTCTACCATTTTGTCACTGCTCCATAATAGCTCACAACCTAAACCTACTCTGTAACCAAATATATATCAAGAGAAGAATGGCTGCCTTTTGCAATATGTAAGTCTTAACAGTTGGCTTCCTATAGTTACTTCTTAAGCTAGGAGACATTGTACACCAAATGCCTAAAGTGTCTGTGGGTTGGGATAATTATTATGGTTGGATGTACTGGTGATTCTTCTCTTTTTAATTTTTAATAATATTATATTTATATAAAAACTTAGAAGGCTTGAATTAGAATTGTACATATTATAACATGTAATCAATAGCCCTGCCTCAGGAAAATATAAGGTGTCTGATGAATCTGTGAGGTTATTGGCAGTTCACACTAAAGCACCATTATTAGTTATTGTTCTGAGACTTAAATTCTGTCAGTTGAATCCACAGCTTGGTGAGGACATTGCTGCTGACATTTCAGAGCTATGCCATTTTTTCCCAATGCTGTAATTTAGAGGATTTATTAGAAGGTATGTTTCAAGATTATCATGTATAGAGGTCATGATGAAGCCCTCCAATAGGGACTACAAACAGAACCAAATTGACGATTTATAACAAACAACCCAAGAAAAAGCCCAAGCTGGAAAGATTACATCAGTACGTGCCATAGAAATGAAAGCAGCAACTTCTAATACACATTCTGATTGTAACAGAGGCAGAACACTCTTGGCATCTGTAAAACACTGCAAATGGATGCCCTGTAATCTGCCCTGGATCTGCCCTGTACAAATCCAGTCGACTTATCAATTCTTACTTACATTCTGGAAGCTCCACTTACACATTCTAGTGCATAGGCTTTGCAAAGGAATGGCCACTGATATTGTAATATGAAGTTGAATGGCATTCAAGATATGCCAGGCAGTTTTCATAGCATCAGGTGATCTCAAGCCTTTGTGTGGGAGTGAATCAAATTCAGATGGTGCAGGTGAAGTTACCTCAGGATATTCACACATTTAATGAAGATGTAGGTCACTCAATAAATTGAAGATAGAGAATCCAATGAGTATTAGGCACAAAACCCCAGTTGGGAATTTACAACAGTTGTGGTTTATACTAGTTTGTAAAGCTACTTTCCACTGCACTCTCTCATAATAATCTTTGCTACAGGTGTTAAGACACCATGTATCCTTCAAGTATACAATTATAGAATTGTTTTTGGATGTTGAATACTCATTGTTACTGTTCCACATTGATACTCTATGCATGATGAAAAGGAAGTACTCAAAACCTTCTTGGGAAGGAATCGAAACACAACTAAAAAATTAGAATCATTTATATACAGGAATTTACAATCAAAATCCTGTAATTGTTTTATGTAGGACAGGGAGCTTCATTAAATTGGATATCGACCTTAAATTGCAAAGGGAGAATGTAGATAAGCCTACATATATTATTCCATGAGGTTTTCTCAAACTGATTATGTATTTGTAATAAAATATATACATCAGAAATAGTTTTACAAGAAGCTGAACATTTGGGTAGGCTACAGAGTTGCTATGATTTTGAGAGCAGTGCCTCGACAAATGTGACTTTCGTTAGGGATCCTTTGGTTGAATGATAACTGTAACTCTATTTGAACTGCCTTGGGCTAAAAGGGACATTTATTGGAAGTATGCTAGAAGCAGGTGTGCTCCTAGGCCTGTGGAGTGGATTCAGGAGCTGGAGTGGTTTAGTGATTCTGAAAAATTCTCCCTCTGTCACACATGGGCTCCCTACTCCTCCGCTTGCTCCTTCCTGTGCACTTGCATTTCTCCTTGGTCACATGCAGCATGATTGCCATGTGTATCTAGCTTTCCCTCAGTTCACTGGGTCTGGGGAAAATGTTGTCAGTCAATTTCGGACCAAAGTTTTCCCAAGCTTGATGTACTTCTGTCCCTAGTCTTTGTGAAGTATACATTTATCATTTTCTTTAAGCTTCTCTTTTAAGGATAGAAGTACTATCTCAATTCTGTCTTCCTACATGGAGGGCTAGGAGAATTTACTGAAGGTTCTCTTTTAATCCTCAAGTGATGCATGACATATTATCTGTTGTTATGTTAGTAAGGACAGAAATAAGATCATTACATTTATGGATGTGTTCAATGTGGATAAATTTATAGTTTTTGTAATTTATCAACGCATAGGCTAGATTTGAGACAACATGGAACAGTTTTAAAGAAATATGAGACTGTCTTGTGGAAATGCTCTATTCCTGTTTTACTAATAACCAACACTAGTGATCCAATCTCCAAATTCTTTGTATAAAGAAATTAGAAGGAAAGGGAGCTTTATTTGCTGAGTAAAAGAATGACTTAATTTTAATCTGTAACACATTATCAAATTTGATCTCTTTGGCTACTATTTTTTGAATGCCTAAATATTTAGAACTTTCATACCAAATAAAATAAACTGAGAATTGTACAATATCTAATGTCTTTTACTTCCATTAAGTCATATTGATGGAATAATAAAAAAGAAGGGTTTATTTATAGCTAAGACTAATATTTGAGACTTATAGGATCCTTCCTGATACCATCAGGCTAAGTTGAAAACCCTCAATATGTATAAAACTGCTATAACTGTTCAAATCAATATACTGTTAGCCCAGTTGTATCCCTAATGGGTTCACATGTATGGTGCACCTGTCCATGGAAGTCACAATAAAGGAAAATAAAGGTACATGTGAGCATTCATTTTTTTCAATAGTTTTGATCATCTATTATTTGTCAAGAAACACAATAAATTATTTTAATTTTCACTGGTCTATTGTTAATATAAAGTATTCTGCTTGAATGTAGCAGAATTAATCCATGGGAACAAATTATTGTGAAGATGTAAGTTTCTTCAGAAATCACATAGAGTAACTTTGTCATTCCATAGCTGTTGGAAATGAGGTTCAGGACTGTTAAATGATTAACCCATTTTTGTTGTTGTTGTTGTTTTCTTTATTTTTTATTTTAATTGTTATTCGAGTACAGTTTTCTGTCTTTTAACCCAAGGTCACACAGTCATTGGCTCTTGGGCTTCAGTTTTTATTTTGCCTAGTAGAAAATACATTCTAAATACAAGTTGGGGCAAAAATAGGTTAACAATTGTGAGTACATGAAATAAAATTAATTACTGTATTATTTATTAATTACTGTATTATTTTCCATACAAAAAACAGTAGATCTACTTTTACCATACCATGTATATGAAAAAATGTAGAGTTCTAAGGATAAAAATGAGTTCTATTTAAACTATTAGAGAGTTACAAAAGTACTTATTTTTTATGAAACACTTAAATGGAGCTGCTCTGAGTATTGTACCTGTGGGGCTGATGGACATGGCCCTTCCCCATCCCTGACTGAGGACTGGTCAGATGGCCACTGGCCAGAGTGAATATGCACTGTTTTGGGAATGGATTGTAACTCCCTCCTTATCTCATTTGGGAGCAGCTTCTTGCCCCGTGACTGCTTTCTGACCATTCTTTCTGCACGTACACACTGAGGTAATGCAGTTTAGAGTCACACATAGGATATGCGCCTCCTTTGTTCGGGACCCTTACAATGCACCTCATACTGGAGGATGTGAGCCCCCTCTCTCACTGACCTGCTGCCGTCAGTGCACTGCCCTGAAATGTGAGTAACGAATGGCACGTCCACACCGGCTAGCCCACCGGGTGGTTTTTCAGAATATCACGGACACTTAAGCAGCTCCTCGGTTTGGGTTTGGAGGTCCTACACTACAGGGCATATCAACTCATTTAATTATTATGAAACACTTATGAAGTAGGTATAATTTTTATGCCTCTTTTGTAAATAAGAAACTCAGGCACGAAATGGTAATGTGAGCCAAGAAGTAAAGTTAGGAATTCTAGTTTCAGAAGCCATACTCTTAAATACAACATGATGTTTCCTCCCTTAAAAGTAAACAGTTTTTAATGGTAATAAGTGCATGTCAAACAAATAATGCTAATTGGTTATTACCATCCTTTCTATCACAGGTCTTCAAGTTGAAAAAATCTGAAATACTGCTTAGCTTATTTTCCTGTCCTATGAAGGGACCCCTCATTGAACATTAGAGATAAATGTTTCATCTGCCTGGGATCCAGCATCCAAAAGTATTGTAATCATCACTAAAATTATTCTTGGAAAGTGTTTAAATATGTGTACCTCAGTAATAAAACTTGAATATTGGGTTGTTATGATATTACACATAAACAATGAATTTCAAAGGAAACATCATTTTTCTTTCTTTCTTCAATGTTCCTAACTACAGTTCTATCCTCTTAATAATTAACAAATAGCATTATGAGTAAAGCAATCCAATTGTTTAATGCTCCAAATTTAAATATTAATATTTACTTTTAAATTTCACTTCAAAATTGTTCATATTGTATTAACAACCTAAGCGACTAAAGTTTGCCCAAGCTGAGAACTTTACCTAATTATACATGTTAAGTATACATTGCATAGAAGTTGCAGTTTGACAGTTGTCTTTTTAGTATATTGTATGTGTCTGGCTCCATGTTCCACACTCATATAAACCCAATAGCAGATACATAATTTAAATTCTTAGAGGGGTATCATACTGGGAGGGGAACTTAAAAGCATATGTAATTCAGTACAAAGATAAAGTACTGCAATGTAAGAACAAACTAACTTATACAAATGTTACAATCTTAATGCTAAATTAGTTGGGATTTCTAAGTCATTTTGGGAAAATGATCTTAAGGCTTAGTATCCACTGTATAAAACTACTGTTGTAAAAAGATTTTACAAAGCAATTTTTTTATAGTTCTGCTGATTTTAGGAGGAGATTTTTTTGGGGCCCCAAATAATTATGATAAATCTACTTAACTAAAAGCAAGTGTATATTATACTTAATAATACAAATTGTTTATATCTAAGCTTCTAGAAATTACAGAATGCAGTAAATGACCAAAAGAAATATAAAGTTACACGTAACACAATACATTCAGTCTTAAAATATCATTCTTAATTTATTTTCTAGTGTAGATTTCTCAAGACTGAATATTTAATTCTTGACAAAGTCTGCTCTGTGTATCAAGTAAATTTTATTCTTGGCTTTGAATGAAGTTTAACTCAAATATCCAATTTCCAAAAAGAGTTTCTGTTATGAATAGCAATTGCCATTAAATGAATTATGTTCTATAGGTATGCCAATACATTAGAATTCAAATTATCCAAATTTCAAAGGCCTTTGTCTAGTTATTCACGCTATTGTTAGTAAAGCCTGTCATCATTGCTTCAATTATATATATCTATTTTCAGTTATTTATAACTAGTTAATTTGAACTGAAACAAGAGCCAAAGTTTAACTACATATATGAATTAAACTTGGATATAACTGCAAGCTGTAAAAAAGTAGTTATTTTGGTGAGTTTAGAAATTATCTGTGTGTTATATGTTTATGTTCTTGTTGGCAACTGATAAATCTGTAGTTTAAAGAGAAATATAAGTTTTCATGTTATAATGTGTTATTTTTCTGAAATAATGTTTTATTAATGAAACATCCTACTTTAGTCGAATCAGTATTATGCATATTACCTTCTGCCTCAACTCCTGTTATTAACAGAAGAAATTTAAATGATGTCTAGAATTTTCATTATCCACAAATCTGCCTAGCAACTGACTTAAATAAAGTACAACAAACAAAAATATAATCTTGCAAAAATGCTAATTTACTTCCTTGAGTGTGATTCTGTTCTTATATCAGACCCAAACAGCTGGTCAAATAAAGTATTTTTTCATGGGGAGGAAAATTTAATTGGTATCATTTAAAAGAACAAAAAATTCAAGTAGATCAAGAAACAGCTTCCCAGCTACTTCTGATAACCTGACACATAACATTGGAGACAAGAATGGTTAACTGGTTAAGGAATTATATCTCAGAATATTTCACCATGAGAGAATATATTAATGTCAATATATCCACACGACTTTAGTTTGTTTTCAAAACAAAATAAAATTTAAACATTTCAGGGCTTGCTCACTCTACTGCTCACAAAGTCAAGTGGATAACAGGCCATGGGGCAGGTGCAACGTACTAGCAAGTACAGTGGAGGTGGGAGCTGGGAAGGGTGTGCCCTGCCTACCAGAGCAGCTATAGCTCAGTTCGAGCTGATCAGTGGCATAAAGGAAGGTAGATTCTGTGTTGCCAGGTTTCTATTGCTGTATAATAACTCAAAAATCCACATTCAAAATTTTACTAGAAATCAAATTTTAAAATGCCAACAATTGATAGCTTTTATCTCTAAAAGGAAGATGTTTAGAATTTAA
>PVKM010012289.1:0-31292 GCA_004027735.1 Carollia perspicillata | reverse complement strand
CCAGCCACAAGACTGAAGGATTCTGGGTCTCCGAATCCATACTTGGAGGAGAGCCTTCATTGTGAGCTGAATTGTGTTCCCTCCACATTTATATGTTGAAGTCTCAACCCCCATTACCTCAGAATGTGACTCCATTTGGAGATAGTGTCTTTATAGTGACAATAAAGTTACAATTGAGGTCATTAGGGTTGGACCTAACACAGTATGGTGAGGTCGTTACCAAATGGGGAAGCTGGACACAGACACAAAGAGAAGGCAGCCATCTCCAAGCCAAGGAGAGAGGCTTGGAGCGGATCCTTCCCTCACAGCCGTCAGAGGGACCCAACTTTGCCGACACCTCAGTTTTGGTCTTAACTGTCAGACAATACATTTCTGTTGTGGATCTCACACAATTTGTGGTACTTTGTGACAGCACGTCCAGCCAGTTCATATAGCCATCCATCTACCATGAACACCCATTTTGAAATTCACAGAAGTGAGAAATAAACACTCTATTTTGTGTGATCTAGGATACATTTTGGGTTGGTACAGAAACCAGTTTTATCTTAACCAATAGATGAGAAGAGAGCACTGAACATCACTATCAGCATCCAGTTCATGCCTGGATCTTCCCCGAAGAGCCAGTGTGAGCCCTGTGGGGAAAGTCCTAAGGGACGAGGGAGAAAGGGAGAGTGGCATAGAGGTAGGCAGTCTGGTATGCAAGTGAACTCCTGCCAAGACCAGGGTTGGGCAAGCAGCTGTGAGCACAGATTTGAGGGCTGATCCCAAGGCTGGATGTGAAGGAGTTCAGAGCTGAGCACTGAGGCCAGCAGTGAAGGGTGTGCACTGACACTCCCATTTCCAGAGAGCCATTCTCATGAGTGTTCTGTAGCTACCAGTTTGTACTTCTTAATCCCTCACCTTTCTTGCCCGTCCCCTTGAGCCCTCTCCCACCTTTCATCCAGTCCCCCAACCCCTGCTACCTCTGGCAACCAGCAGTCAGGCCTCTCTCTGTATCTATGAGCACATTTTAATTTTGTTTGTTCATTTATTTTGTTCTTTAAATTGATATGAAGTACAACAGGGAATATAATCAATAATATTATAATAACTATGTCTGCTGTCAAATGGGTACTAAGTATTTTGGGGTGATCACTTACTAAGTTCTTTAATGTCCAATCCCCTGCAGGTTATACACCTGAAACTAATATAGTATTGTACATCAACTGTAATTGAAAAATAAAATAATATTTAAAAAACAAGAGAGCCAGCATGGTGCTTGACAACCCTGGTGGTTTAAAGGAGTTCTCGAGCCAGGACATTAAACCCAAGACAGTTTGCAAAGCGTTCAGTGATGGAACCCCTTGTTTCATCAAACATTTATAGCTATCTGGGGAAGGAGGCAAGACAAAAAATTATCAAGCAAATTCAGTCCAAAAGCCTTTAGGTCACAGAGCAAGGAGTCAGTGTAGGGGTGGGGGAAGGTGCCACGGCCCAGAGCAGACTGTTGAAGTCCAAGTCGGGTGATCAAGACTAGAGTCCATGTGGGGTCTTGGAACCTGAGCAGAATGATGAGGGTGCCTACAAGCATCAGAGCTGGAGTGGGATGAGGATGGAATCCATGTAAGGGAGAGGCCCAAGGAGTGGGTGGGGTCTCATGTAGGGAAAGGAAGTCATCTCTGTAGGGGAGGGTGTGCCAATCAAATTGCAGGTAACTTGAGGTTACCAAGTCGAGTGTGATACCTGCAGGCCAAGACCCTCGCCACATTGACTTTTATTATGCCACATATTCATTAGAATGATAGAGGCGATATTTTCATCAGAAGATAAATCTAGGTCTAAAGCTTTATTTAGAAGATATGTGCTCTGACCATAGCGGTGAATTAATCTAAGCTTCATTTCTCTCTTTTGTAGTTGTCTAAGGAAACATTCAGTACTAATATTCTATGATTCTGTGTTGGAAAAAGTGAGTAACAAACAACAAACGATAATTTCGGAATGGGAGGTTTAGGAACACTTTCGCTTTCATTACATTTTCTGCTAGGTCCACAAAATAGAGAAGCTGTTATGTCAGAGTCTCCTTTTATTGAAAGCTAGGAGGGGTCTGAGGGTGGGCGTTGGGAATGGTGGTTAAATTATTCATCGTGACAGAAATAATTATCTTCATAGAGGAGACAGAAGCCCAAATGCCTTTTAGGAAGTCAACTTGAGAAATGCTCCCAGCGGTAATGAAAGTAATAAGATGTGTCCCAGGCCCTATTCATGAGCTGCTTTTTTTCCAACACTTGCAAAAAGTGCCCTGTGCTGACAAATGTCTGATTAATAAAATTAAGAAGAGATTTGGCTGCAGCCTGAATCCCTCCCATGGGCCCTTTAGTTTCTGGATTTCTAGGTTGATTATCTTTTCAGGTCAGATTTTTCTTCTCCCCTCTCATTCTTTATCATCTGTAGTCGAGCCAATATTATCGTTTTCTGCCATGACTGGGTTAGAGCCAAATAACTGTTTCCTTCCTAAGAGGTTCTGCTGCACTAACAATTATGACCCCAGTATGCCTCAAACACAAAATAAAAAGCATTGTTGATATGTTGTCATTTTTCTTTTCAAAAGTTCATACCTTGCTTCAAAACAAATATAAGCTGCAGATTGAAAACAGTGTCAAAAATGTTTTAATTCAAACCTGTATATAACTTGCATAGATTCTGGCAGGGGTGGGGAGTATTCATTGCTTTTGATTAGCTGGTGCATATTTTGGTGGTGCAGGCAACAGAGGTGAATGGGGTATCTCAGGGGACAGCCCTTCCGCATGGATCGGAAACTACAGTAGTGGCACGGAAACCCTGTGAGATAGGCAAGAAGATTATTATTGTCATTGCTTTTGTTCTTGTATAGTTGAGCAAACAGAGACTTAATTCTAAATGACTTTCCCTAAGCCAGGAAACTAGTAAGGAGTGGAGTTAAGAATTAAAGTTGGGTATTTTGACCCCAAAATGCCAGTCACTGATCTGAGCATTTACTAAGAGTTGAACTGCTTCATTAACCGTAAATGTCGGGCTATAAATGACGAGGCTCCTAGGTATGACTCAGCTGTTCAATCTACCAACCATTATTATGTTTGCATTTAGCCATTATCGTGGTTGATATATATACATATATATATATAAATCATATATATATTTATATATATATAAATATCATATATATATGATAAATATATATATATATATTTAAGGCTAAATTTTATGTATGTATGGCTTCTAATAGTCAATTCAGAAGAGCAAAATACATTTATTTTTCTGACCAGGTGGGCAAACACCTAGTATAGCCCCAAATGATATTTTGGCTTTGACATATTATAAAACAAGGGGAACAGGAGAAAAACAATAAATGATTTTATATATATCCATATATATTAAATAATAATTTCAATTTTAAAAATTCCTATCAAAAAGAAAACATAAAAAATTTAAGTATTAGAGATCTGGAGTAATTAAGTGGAGTCAACACAATGTAAAGCAAAACAGGGGTCCTACACTTATTTTTACTTTAACATTTAAATAAATTTGCATTGATAGCAATGCCAGAAACATAAGAAGGATCAGAAAGGACCTGAAGGTGTCTGCTGACTTGAACATGAAAAGCTTTCTTTTGAGAGAAAATGTGCACAAAGCCATTTCTGTGTTTTAGCTACGGCTCTGCAGTGTGACCCTGGGCAAGTGCTCTCACCACTCTTGACTTCAAGTCCCCTTGAATCCCGTGTCCTGGCTCCATGGTTTTATAATTGAACAAAATAAATCTTATGGAAAGAGAAGAAGTAGCCTTGGGTGGCATTGCTCATTTGATTGGAGCACTGTCCTGTAGACCAAAACGTCATGGGTTCAATCCCTGTTCAGGGCACATATCCAGTTTACAGGGTTGGTCCCTGGTTGGGGTGAATATGGGAGGCAACCAACCAATGTTTCTCTCACTTAGATATTTCTCTCTCTGTCTTTCTCTTTCTCTCCCGCTCTCTCTCAGTCTCATTCTCTCTCTCACTTTCTCTCTTTCTCTCTTTCCCTCCCTCTCTCTCTCTCTCTGTCCCTCTTTCTCTCTCTCTAAAAGCAATGAAAATGTCCTTGGTGAGGATAAAAAAAAAGAAAGAAAAAAAAAAGGAAAAGGAGAAAGTAGAGGGGGACAAGGAAAGAGCTACCATTTCCAAGCCACTGGTAGTAAGAAAGAATGAACACCAGCATGCATTCCTGTCAGGCCCAGTGAACTTTAAGCTGCAAATGATCCAGTCAAAAGTTACCCACAATGATACTCACTTCAATGTCTGACACCTTTCTAAACTTTGGGCTTAACCCTTCTTCACAGCATTTCTCATTTTCCTACTTCAGGGGGCAGATTCTTCTCTTAGCAATTTCTGTGTTCTAGCAAATATTACAGAGATATTCCTAGGTGTGCCATTTGAAAAGGAAATATGAATATTTTGATATTATAGAAGTGCTTGAAGTGTGACAGTATAGAAAAATTTTCAGGCTTGGGTTGTCATTGTTTATTTATTTTATAGGAATAAAAAATAAAAAATTCTCCAATGGTAGATTACATTAAGTGAAAAATGATATTTAGGCAGTATTGTTCAGTGGATTTTTTTACTGCCAACTTTGTCCTGTGGGATTAAGAAAGCAGGCAAATAAAGAAATCACAGAAGTATTTTTACTGTGTTGGAAAAAAGAATGCAGAGATTATTACACTTTTACATCCGGCACATTGTGTGAAATATGGATTTCTCCTTTGCATTCCACAGCCAGGACCCCACTGCCTCTTCCAAGCCCTTGAACTGTTGAAACGTAACTGTATTAATGAGGCCAGAATGAGGGGGAAGCAGGCACTTCATCTTCCTCTGATCCAGTGATCTCCAGATCATTGAATCCATGAGACCTGCAATTTGATTGAAGTTTCTGTGGCACTGACCCAGATATTCTGGTTCATAAAATACTAAATCCTTTAATGAAACACAGAATTAAGTGAATATGATTTATGTCACCCCTCACCCAGTGGGCTGATGCTTTGTAGTGATCTTGATTAAAGGAAGATTATAAAATAGCTGCAACCCTCACTCATTTGCATTTGGTTCTAAGGAAATGGCCCAAACTGAACTAAATAGGCATTTAAGTACAATAAAAAAGATTTCTTTTTATTAAGCATGAATATAAAACAACTTGCCCATAATTTTCAGGAGATTATATTAGGAACAGAAAGTGATTTTGGCATGAAAAAAACCTCAAACCGATCACGTTAATTATGTTTCCTCTGAATGAGAACATTGAATAATCTCCATCCCCCAAAACATCAATCTCAAACTTGATACTTTATTCCTTATGGTGTTGAGTGGTGCCTATTTTAAACATGTTGTTTGTTTTTGCCTTAAAGGAAGGGAAAGAATAGAAGCTAGCATTCATGTAGTGTCTTAGAGTTGTCTTATTATTATCTTCATTTTACAGGTAAAGAAGCTGAAGCTGAGTTAGTCAAGTCTTGACATTAGGAAGCAGCGAAACAAGTTTAAATCCATAGCTATCTGTTTGCAGAGCCTGTCTCCCTCCGCTCCCCTTCGCTGCCTTCCTTTCTTCTCCTTTGATCTTGTGCTAAGAATGTTTCACTTGACTAATATGCTCTGCAAATCCAAAAATGGTATTTTGAATAGAAAATGTTAATCTAGTTAACATTCTATACACTGCTTCCTTGGACACGATTATGGGTTTACCAGTATCTCTCCCTATAAGATGGTGATGGTGTTTTCCTCAGGTTGAGCTAAGTACAGTTTTCACATGATTACATAATGCCATGTGCTCAGTCAGAGCATCAGTGAGAGCTAGCACCCAGGCAGTGTATGAAAATTGCCCCATGTTACTTGCAAGTTGCTGACACAAACAGGTGACTAGTTGACAGTAACTGTTTACAAGAAGCTTATAGGTCTCCATGCATTTATTTACTTAAGCAAGTTTTCAGATGCATGAAAAACAGCTTATGTAAGAACTCTGAGAAATTATAGAAGAAATGCTAATAAAATATTAGAGTAAAGATTACACAGTTTATTAGACCCAAGTAAGACACTATGGTGATTAAGAAGACAGAGAATGTAGAAAAAAGAGGAGTGACTTGGCATGAGAACAAATCATAGAAAAGTTCCAGGTAACAAGCTGTAATCAAAATGGAGTAGCAACCCATAAGAAATATAAGTCAAAGCTATGATTGGGTATTACTGAAGTTGGGTATTATTTTCATATTTTGCATACTTCTTATTCTATCCACCACAAATGTATATTTTTCACTTGTTCAAAAGAAAATAGTTTACTAAAAAGAAATGTAAGTCTTCTGAATAATAATCAACACATTTCAGGGATAGACACTTACACAATCTTCTGGCATCTCTGAAAGCCTCTGTTTAATTCCAAACATTTATATATGTCCTTTCAACAGTTCGGTAATTGAAGTTTTAGACTATTCTATCTAAGAAAGATGATATTGCTAATTTTGCTTATAATGAACTAATAAAACATGAATAGCCCTGGCTGGTTTGGCTCAGTGGATTGAGCATGGGCCTGTGAACCAAACGGTCCCTGGTTCGATTTCCAGTCAGGGCACATGCCTGGGTTGTGGGCCAGGTCCCCAGTAGGGGGTGTTCGAGAGGCAACCACACTCTGATGTTTCTCTCCCTCTCTTTCTCCTTCCCTTCCCCTCTCTCTAAAAAATAAATGAATAAAAATTTTAAAAAAACATGAATAAATACACAAATGCTAATATTACATTAATAATGATTAAGGTCTGCTACAATGGTGTATGTTATGATGAATTATGCTGGCATTGTAATAAATTTATTTTTAAAACACAGTGTTCCTGAGGACAATTCACAAATGAGATCTAGATTGTTCAATGTGGTATATCTGGAGCCAGTTTAGTGCTTAGAACGTAGGAGGTCCTCAGTGATCATTTGCTGGATGAATGAAGAATCAGAGGAAAAGAGACGTGATGAAGTCAAACATTGTAGTTCATGATAAAGAAAAAAGAGAAAGATAGTCAGAAATCAGCCTCAATATCAATATTTATGCATATTTCATGAACTTTGAACAATGAAACTACCACTTACTTTAAGAAGCAGGTAAGTGCAGAGAAAGAGCCTAGGGAAGGTCAATGGTGTAAGACTCTGTGCTTGTACCAACTCCCGCCGTAGGAGATGACCGTGGAAACTGGTGTGATTCCTCTCATGTACAGAAAGGATTGCATCACAACAGTTTGCTTTTAATTCCTCGAATATCTGTTAAAATTGCAAATTACTTTCTATAAAATTATATTTTGGCGATCATCACTGGCATACAAATGTAACCAAATTAAAGGTTTTATATTCAATGAATTCTAGGTCCAATAATATAATAGCAGATGCTATAAATAAAATGCTTTCATGAAGGGAATAGTTGCTTTAAATGACTTAATACCAATTTCAAAAGGCTCCTGAAATTTCAATATATAATTAACATTAGCCTGTCATTTTCCTACTGACAGCTAAACGCTAGTAGATAGATATTGTGTCCTCAAACATGGCGTTCAAATATAATAGCACATCTCAAAATGTTTTGAGAAATAGGAAATGTGTGTTTGAGTATGTGGACAACACATAATTGCTGACTACAGATGCAGTGTTGTAAGCAGATCTCTAGAACATTCATCTTGCATAACTGAAACTTCATATTCATTGTATGACAACTTCCTGTCTCCTCCTCCCTTACAACCACCATTTCACTCCTTAATTCTGTGACTTTAACTATTTTAGATGCTTCATACAAGAGGGATCATGTAGCATTTGTCCTTCTATAACTGGCTTATTTCACTTAGCATAATGTCCTCAAGATCCAGCCATGTTGTCATATATTGCAGAACTTCCTTCATTTTTAAGACCAAGTGGTAATCTTTTGAGTACATATACAACATGTCTTTACCCATTTGTAGAATGATGAACACTTAGGGTGTCTCTACATCATGGCCCTTGTGCATAGTGCTGCAATGAGCATGAGAGTGCTAATAGCCCTTTGAGATCCTGATTTTAGTTCTTTGGGATGAATATCTAGAAGTAGAATGGTTTGGCCATGGGGTAGAACTACTTTACATTTTTTGAAGAACCTCCATACTGTTTTCCATAGCAGCTGCACCATTTTGCACTTCTACCAATAGTGTGCAAGTACTCCCTTTGAATTTCTTCTTTATTAGTGATGATGACCCTAGGAAAATCTAACACAGGTTGTCTCCCATGGATGATGACTTGAGACCATTTCCCAGACAGTGCTACTCCCAACCTTGGAATCCCACTTAGGGATGATTTTTTTCCCAAGTCAGATAAAAGTGACCACTGGTAGAGGAAGTAAATGCAAGCTCTGCCCCGTTCATGCATGAAATGGGTACAACTGCCAATCAAAGATCACTCACTGTATCAACAACAAGCCACATAAGTTTTTGTGTGTGTGTGTGTGTGTGTGTGTGTGTGTGTGTGTGTGTGTGTGTGTGTGTGAAGGACAATATAGGGGCAGAAAATAAGGAGTTAAAGATATGTCCTGAGAAATATATAATCTGGAATCATTGTGAACTCAAAGGTTGGGTCCAGTGCTGGGGGCAGAGTGAGCAACACCAGAGGAATCCTGTGATAAAGAAAGCACTGCCCCCCTCCACAGAGAGAGACAGGCAGTGTTCCTTAGTACCTGCTAGTCAATCAGTTCAAGCTTTGTGGATCTGTCAGGGCTGGGCTTGTCAACATCTTGTTTCTTTCTAATTAGCAATGTATGCACGAGAAAGGGAACTTGGCATTTTTCCTTTGCTGCATTGGTGGCATTTTTAAAAGTAGAGTCGTTTGTTCCACCTTAAGGGATGTAGGATGCCCCCGAAAGTATGTCTAAACATACTATTCCCCTTATCGATGGACAAGAACAAAAGTAGGAAAGTCCCGAGGACCATCCATAAAATTATTCTGAGTTTGTTCAGCACATAACTCTGGTCTCTACAGCAGGAAACTGTGTGATAAACTTTCATTGACAGACAGGAAGATGTAAGCACTGAAGATGAATCAAAACGTGCCTTTTCTGCAGGGTATACTGGTTTCTAATAAAACATTGTGTCACTTAGCACTTCCATGACTGGCTTTACAACATGGAAGGACTTATTTTTTGGACTAATATTACTAAACCCCACAAAACACATAATGCCAAAACTCTCCTATTGGTGAAACACACACACATCACATACATCCTCGTGGCAATAAGGGAAACCTAGGAGTTAGGAAACCTGGTCCTCATCCTAAAAGAGCCCTGACCTCAGGCCCAGAGATTTTCTCCCCAGCGGTGTGACCTAGCCTCTTTTTTTGAAACTATTTAGTGAAAATATTTGAGGTTGCTGTATTCTAAGTTCCTTTCCTGCTCTGGAGGTCCTCCCATTTGAGCGGAGTCCAGCAAGCAGCCAGTCTGGATCCTGGAGTGTTGTGCATCTGGAAGCACTGGTAATCTGCATGTTCCAGATTTATTTCATTTATGCACTGAGCAAAGTTTCCATGCGGATTTATTATTCATTTAGTGAGGACCCAAAATGGGTCCTATAGAATCCAACTCTGTAAACCAGTGATTTAAGCAGTATCAGCTGGTGGGAAAGAGTCCATGAGAGCGAGTGTTCAGGGCCCCGCAGGCAGGCAGGGAAAGGATTGCAGGAGCTCCGCGGCCTGTAGCACGCTGTGCCTCCACAGTCACCTCCCGGCTACACTGAGGAGGGAAGATGCACAGAGTGGAGACATGCACCAGCCTCCATTTCCACCCCAGGTTCTTCTAGCAAGTGGTCCAGATGGGATTGAGGCCAACGCTGAGAAAATTGATAAATGGTTCCTTGGGGGGGTTGGAATCTAAAGAAACAGTTTTTTCCCTTTTCCTTGTATCTTGGGAGTAAGGGTTGAATTACTTTTCTGACTTGATTCACTGCTGCCGAGAAGCTGGCTAAAGAGCCCTCTGTCTAAATGCTTGGTTGATGTCCTTATACCCACAAAAGGACTGTAAGAAAGGACCCAGAGCTACAGATACAGTTTCTTCTCATCCAAGTGCACATACTTTATTAAGGATTAATTGACACCATGCCCATTTGCTAGTGTAGCGTCCCGTCTTATCTGTCATAACACTCTCTGTGGCTGCCCCATTGGTATTTGACGGGTAATATATAGACCCTCTTTCTAATTATGTGCTTCAAGAAAAAACTCACACATCTGACCCATAACGCTGGGGCAATATTCTTCTCCTGCTCTGAAGAGCAGAGAGGTCACTCTTGTTTCTCCACAGATCACAGCACAAGCCAACATCATCCGCCACCTCGTGGGAGACAAAAATGGTCATGTTCTGTAAACTACACCCACCAAGCCCAAACTTGTCAGAGGAAGAAGCAAAGCCCCTGGCCACTGAATGGGCACAGGCAGAGCTGGCACCTGGAGTGAGAGGATCTAATTTCAAATCCTTACTTCGCCACAAGGAAACAATGTCACTTTCCCTCCTTCAGCCTTGGTGTCTATCTCTAGGGAGGATTATATTATTGGGGACCTAACAGACTTTCTAGAAAGATTAAAAGAAATAATCTGAAAACCATGTATGAACAGGAAACATCTAGTCAAAACCTTATTATTTTGCCCTCCTGATCCTTGTTTGGCACTGTGGCCACTGCAATACTATATTAATCATGTCTTTAAATTTTTCTGTATTTTATGATCGTTTGACATCCTGGGGTCTGTGGATTTGGGAACAGACCACCTTCACTGCCTTTTTAGCTGATTCCAGGAGAGAGTAAGAACTTTACCTGTGAGTGTGTCTTTGCAATGCAGACCAACCAAACCAATCGCAAGTCCCCACTTCCTCCCGTCTCCTTTTATCAGGCTTCTGCGGCTGGGGACACTGTTTCCCGGCCCTAAATCACCCCAGGACCGGTCACTGGATAAGTAGAGGCCACTCCTATACCCCAGCGCCTACCAAAATTATCCAGTGACCCAACCCTAAGCCTGCTCAGCGTTGCTGCTCTCACTCCTTCCTTGTGGGATAAACCCTTTTGTCCACTTGTACCTCACTCCCCTGCATCCTGGCGCCCTGGTGCTTCCCTGGGTGGCCCTGTGTGTGGTGCTGTGTTTCCTGTTTCTAGGAATCTGTGCATAAAAGCTTTTTTCATGACAGTCATTTCCTTTTTGTGTGTGTCTTCACATATCTGATTAAAACAATCCAGGTGCATTTTAAAACAGGTGTCCAAATGAATTCATTTTTGGAATGAATGGATTCATGGAACAGAAAGGGCGATAGCTGTGAGTGTGGTGAAGCCACTTCACCTCTCTGGGCAACAGGGTTGGCACAGGCTTAGGTTGAAGCTTGCTCTCTCTGCTGCCCCCTGGAATCGCCGGAGAGCTCTGAGAAACTGCAGATGCCTGGGCGCCTTCTTGGAGCAGGCACATCAGCACCTCAGTGTGGTCTTTTTTCATTAAAACTGTCCCAGGAGTTTAATGCTCGGCCCTGACTGAGAACCACTGGTGGTCCACCTGGAGTTTTTCTCATACTTTAAAATATTACACTAAATAAACACTGGGGGATCGTGCAGGAAAATAAATATTTGAGAAAGGTGAATTAAATATAGAAAGCTCCAAAAATATTAAGCCCTATAGACAAGTCCCTCTTGGTTCCAAAAAGGATACATTCACCATACTTTCGAAATGAAGTGGGAGGGGCAAGATTTTTTTCCAACTTCTGAGCTGATTAGGAAACTACCAAGCCCATTATGTTAGGGTGGTGACAAGCGATAATATGGCCTTTCCTTTTGGGTTTTCATTTTGGCCTTGAGCTGTTTGATGGAAACATCAGCTTCGGTGGTACATAATTCGGTGTCTTGTGTCTGGCCCTGGAGGCTGCTGAGATAGTTTATATAATGATTTCACTCATGAGGGAAAAATTAATTGCATCTTCCTCACCAGTTGCTCAGTGCTACAGCTTCATTGGAAAAAGCCAGAATCCCCCTTAGGAGGCCCAGTTTCAAGTTAATATATAGTAATGCTGAACATGGCTTTATTAATCTAGAGGCAGGTGGATCTGGAAGTAGAAATGAGCAGGCTGGGGAGGTTCACTTTGGCTGCCGGGTCCACGAGCCAGCTGTGCGATCTTGGGCCCCGCCCCCTTCACCTCTCTGTTCTTCAGGTTCCTTCCCTGAATGTGGAACTCGAATATTGCATATGCCTCCTGGGCACAAATAATAGAAACGAATGAGATAATGTCTTTGGAGGGATTTGGGTTCCTTGGGGAGTATTACCATAAAACAGACACACACGCACACTCACACGCACACTCATGTACTTTGTCTCTCCATGTACATTATCGGTTTAACAAGCAGGAAACTCTAATTCCCTTTCCTCAAAATCATAATTCTACCCTGCTTGTTATCTTTAAGAGAAAAGCCATCTCCCTCTACTATTTCTGCTGGGAGAGTTACTGCTAATGTCCCTGACAGGTTGCAATTGCAAAAGGACATTCTGTTTCCTGTAGCCTGAGCCGCTGGGACTGCATGCGTTCTATGGGAATGACCCCATCTGGGGCTCAGAGAAGACATCAGACATGTTTTCAAATGTTTGGACTCCATCAAATCCCTGTTGTGTATTCTTTTCCCTACTAATCGCTGTGGTGTTTAATTGTTAAAACCATGTGTGTTTCCAGGGAAATTGAATCCATATGTTTCTGATTCATTTGCACTGAGCTCATCAAATTGTTGTTTTATAAGAGCTGTTTGCTGTCCAGGAAGAATCCCCAAGTGCCTCTTCATACACCATTCATTGCTTTTCAACATATTTAAAACAGGAAACACAGCCCGCTGTCAATACAACTGCACGCACCTCCCCCTCCATCATATTCTTTTAATGATAAAAGTTTCCTCCTTGCTTGGTCAGACAAGGTATCTTATAAAAGGGCTCCCCAAAGTAGGTTTCACGGAAATGACAGAGTGAAGACTGAATTAAACAAATGGAGGCAAATTTCTTTCACTGATTTTTTTAAAGACCCAAATAGCAAAATATACAATGGGCAAAAGTTTTCCTAGATTCATTCATTCAACAAATATTTAGTAAGCACCTACCACATACCAAGGCATACTTTTAGATGGTATTTGTAGCAAAAAAAGAGAGCCTATTCTTAGGAAGCATATATTCCATGGGGCATTTCCCAAACACACTTAGATCATGAAACCAGCACTCTGAAAGTTACTCCCTAGGAAATACTAGTTCACAGGGCTACAAAATATAAGTCCACCTAACCTGAGTACCCCTGAGCATGTGCTCAGATTGAAAAATATAATGCCAATCTGCAATTCTCTGTCTTAGGATACATTCTGTGGGACAGAGAAAAATAAACAATCAAACAGGGTCAGGTTATTATAACTGTTATGAGAAAACTAAAGCAGTAGAATTATGGGTGAGATGAAGGCTTATTTTTTTTATTTCAATAAAGGAAGTGACATCTGAGTAGTGTAATTAGTTTACATGATTGTGGAGGCTCAGAGTCCCACAATCTGCCCTCTGCAAACCGGAGAACCATGGTGTCATTCAGTCTTGAGTCCGAAGGTTTGAGAACCAAGGTTGCCAATGTCCAAGAGCAGGAAAAAAATGGATGTCCCAGCTCAAAAAGAGAGAGAACTTGCTCTTTCTTTGCTTTTTTGTTCCATTTGGGCCCCAGTGGAGTGGATAATGCCTGCTCATATTGCTAAAAGTGGACTCCTCTACTCAGTCTACTAATTAAAATGCTAATCTCTTCCAGAAGCACCCTCACAGACACACCCAGAAATTATGTTCTGCCAGCTTTCTGGGCATAGTTTAGCCCAGAAACATAAAATTAACTGTCCTTGCCAGATAGCTCAGTTGGTTAGACCATCATCCCAATACACCAAAGTTGCAGGTTCAATCCCAGGTCAGGACACATTCAGGAATCAACCAATATGTGCATACATGGGTGGAACAAAAGGTCAATGGTTTTTTTTTCTTTCTCTTTCTCTTCCCCTCTCTAAAATCAACAGATTAAGAAATTAATTTAAAAACAAGTACAGATAACTGCATAAATGAGAGAGGGGAATTCATGGGAAGATCTAGGGGAGGACGTGAGAATGTAATTGCATTGGCAAATTTGATTTTGTGATGAAATCCCAGTTGAAGTACTTAGAACAACTAAATGACAGCAGAGAAACTGAAAAGCAGCTATGACTGGTGTCAGCCCAGACATGGGGAAGCGATCATTTTCATCTGTTCTAGCACACATGGGTCAGGAGGAGGAGGAGCAGAGGAAGAGTGTGATGATAAAGACAATCTGGGCATTCACTTGGTCACTTCTGACTAAGGGTTTTGTTAATTCCTAATGAAAAAGTTAAGACTGTGTTATTAAGACTTGTGTGCGTGTGTTTTTGCACACAGTATATTAGAGGACTTCTTTATTTCTTTCCCATCCAGACTCTTTCCAATCAGGAAGATCCTCTTCCTGGCCTGGCAGTCTTGTTTCGTCATTGTAAATCTAGACTGTCCGGTCAGAGTGTACTATTCCCCTGGGCCCAGCGATTGGTCAAGGGAGGCAAATAAGATCTAAGCCGGACCAGTTAGAACTTTGACAAAGCTGTGCAACCTTTGCAAAAACCAGGTGATAATTTAATCTCTGGAATCCAGCCTTGCTTAAAGCCAATGCTGTTTCTGGACTATTAATTATAAAACCCATATATTCTCTTTTTGAGCTTAAGCTACTTGATGTCTTTTCCTTATAATCTCAAAAACATAAGAGCCCTAACAAACTATTATTATTTAATTTGATTATATGTTCTATACATACAATTCATTTCATAGGGTGAACAAATTTTATTTTTTGTTTCCTTTGTCAAGTTCCAGGTAGGGTGCTCCTTTTGGTGTTGCTAAAGTTAGGCACCTATAATGAGATGTTGTCAGGAGCCCAGACTGGAGCCATCTGGTAAAGCAGCAATCCTTACAGAATGTTCCCTGAACGCAACCTATCTCCATGTGAGAATGCCCTATTGGCATCTCAATAATAGTAATGAAAGAGCTCATAAATAGATGAATAACTTACTTATTTGTGCACAGGACCCTCGGTATGCTATAAGATAGTACTCTTCCTACTAATGATAAAACCTAGGGTACCTTTATACATAAGTGTTACTGAGCTGCAATCAGTTGGAGGCTGGGGGAGGGAAATCTTTTATGCTCTAAAGTTATGTTGAGCCTGGGAAACACAAGAGCTCAAAAGCTTCCCACTGATTATGAGTTCTAATCTCAACTTTATCACGGGCTTTTTATATTACCTTGGCTCACTTACATTCTCTCGTTTCAGTCCTACTTTATCCCACTTTTGCACAAAGACCTGTTTTTGTCCAACCTTAAAATTATGGGTATTCTGCCAAAAGACTGCACAGAGTATTACATGAAAGAGCCGATAAAATGACTGAAATATATTTTGAAATTATAAAAAAAGCATCCTAAAATTGTTTGGCAGCACTCTGTGGGGCTATTTCTTATCAACTGGCTGAAGGTGTGCTGGTACCATCCAGAACAATGCAGCCCAAGCCAGCTCTCATGTCTTCAATGCCAACCTACCTTATCATCTTAGACAAGACAATCTTTCTCAGCCTCAATTAACTCAACATTGCAACCACTTAACTTTGTTAAAAGTAATTAGAATACAAACACATTTTGATTAAAGTTGTTTCTTGTAAATAGACATAGCATTGACCCAAATGTTTGACTATGAGGGAAAGGGGGTTTTGTCTTGAATCATCATTTTATACTCAGTGGAGGCACACAGTAGGCTTTCAGTACATATTTGTTGACTAATGGTTGATTAATAGATTTAATAAATGGACAATCAATCACCTATTTTAAGTTTTCCAAATCCTAGCAGTAAAATTTAGAGCAAGAATCCCTGTTACACACTGATTAATTCCAAACAAACTGAGGTCCTTCCTCCTGTCGACTGAGAATGATAGCCAACTTTGCTGTATCTCTTCATTTGCAATGGTCAATTTTATGTGTCACCCTAACTGGCCACAGGGTGCCCAGATATTTGAGCTGACATTAGACTAGGTAGGTCTATAAGGATGTTTGTGGATGAGATTAACATTTGAATTGGTAGGCTGAGTAAAGCAGATTGCTCTCCTTAACTAGATGGACCTCAGTGCAATCAGTTTAAAGTCTAATTGAATAAAAAAGCTGACCCTGCCCCCAAGTAGGGGAAATTCTTCCTGCCTATGACCTTTAAATGAGACATCAACTTTTTCCTGCTTTTGGACTCATGCCAAAATATTCACATTCCCTTTTGTCTTGTGCTTGCTGGCCTTTGACTGGACCGTTGGTTCTCCTGGTTATCAGTCCTTCAGACTAGGACTAAGTCTTGTCAGCATCCATAATCACGAGTCAATTCTTTATAATAAATCATATATATATATCTTATTGGCTCTATTTTTCTGGAGAACCTTGACTAATATACCATCTAAGAAAGACAACTGGACAACTGTCTCATTAGTATTGAGTATACACATTGTATCTATTCAAATACTAGTTTCTGTCAGGCTATAAAATAACAGATGTAGTCTCTATACTTCAAGAATCTTACAATAAAAAATAACCAAAGGATCCTGTAACAAAAACAATAAGTGCTTATGTAGCACACAGATGGTAAAAAGAAAGTCACAAGAATATAGGTTCATTTGTTCAAGTAGTCAGTCAGTCAATGAGTAGTGATAAACATTGTGCTAAACACCAGGAATACAAAGCTAAAGTGCAATTATTTCCACAAGAGGTGTTCAATTTCTGTTACACGGGCAAACCCTGCATCAACAAGGGTGCCCATGGGCATCTTAGCCAAGGTAGATGGTCAGGGAAGGCTTAAGAGCAGTGAGAGTTGACATTTTGTATGTGAAAAAACATGCAATAAATAACACAAAATTCACCACTGTAACCATTCTGTGTGTACTTAATACTTTGTATTAAGTACATTCACATTGTTAAGTGACCATCCATCTCCAGAACAATTTTCACCTTTCCAGACAGCAACTCCGTATCATTAAACACTAACTGCCCACTTCTCCCTTTCCCCAGCCTCTGACAACTACTGTTCACATTCTGCCTCTGAATTTGACTACTTTATGTACTTCATATATGTGGAATCATACAATGCTTGTTCTTTTGTGTCTAGCTTATGTTGTTTAATATGATGTCTTCAAGGTTCATCCATGTGGTAGCATATGTCAGAATATCCTTCTTTTTTTTTCCTTTTTAAGACTGAATAATATTCCTTGTATAAATATACCACATTTTGTTCATCTCTGCTTCCTTTAATAGACACTTGAGCAGGCTCCACTTTTTGACTATTGTGAATAATGTTGCAATGAATAGGTGTAAATGTATTTGTTCAAGTAGAATATTGGAATTGAGCCCAAGGATAAAGAGAATTCCAAAAGTAATGTAAGATGGAGAAGGGCTTTCCAAAGAAATGTGACTATTCATAACACATTTCAGGAACTTCCAGTTGTCCACTGTGGCTAATCCTGTGGGAAATAATAGGAGATGAGAGATATATAGGCAGGAACTAGATCATAAAGTGAACTTAGAAGTTTATACAAATGCCCATGGGGGGAAACATGCTGATATTTAAGAGGCTAGAATTAATACCTCACTCTATAGCTAGACTTAAAACCAAGTCTCTGATAGAGGGCGATGAAGATATAAATGGTGTGGTAGATAATCTCCCAAGATGATCTGCAGTGATCTCTGCCTCTGATATTAATGCGCTTCCTACACTAAATAGAGCTGACTTATACAACCAACAGGATATTGTGAGAATGTCAATGTGTGACTTCCAAAACTAGGTCATGAAAGTCATGTGGCATCCCCCTTGCTCTCTGTTGGATCACTTACTCCAGAGGAAGCCAACTGCTGTGTGGTAAGGACACTCACCTTGCCCTTTGGGAAGGTCTCCATGGCAAGGAACTGAGGCCTTCCACCAGCAACCAGCACTAACTCATGAGGCGTATGAATGAGCCACCTTAGAAGTGGGTCTACCAGTACGAGTCAAGACCATGATCAGACATACTGAGTCAGAACCACCTGGCTAAGCTTCTCCAGCTCTCCTGACTCACAGAAACTGTGTGATACGGTAAATGTTTACTATTTTAAGTCACAAAGTATTGGGGTAATTTGTCACTGCACAGCAGTTAACAACCACATGTGGTCATATCATTGTCTATACTCCAACGAACTTGTCCATTTTTGTCCTCTGGACATGGCCTGGGATTTCTCTCCTATTTCCCATCCTTTCTCATACTTTTCTCTCCATTTGCAATGCCCACCCCCTATGTGTGCCTAGGGAAACCTGCTTTCACTTCCAAGAACTGGTGAAGTCATTCCTAATTCTCCCTAACTGACCATAGTCTACCACACATCAGATGGGCCTTTGGTATTCTAAAAGTTACATCAATAATAAAACCAGAGATGGTGTAGAGCAAGTTGCTCAAAGGATGCAAAATCAAATCAACATTGTGGAGGAGGTATGGGCTAGTTCCTGACAGGTGATGTATAACTCAAACCAGACAATCAGCACATTAGGCAGCATGGCACCCTTTCCTTGATCTATTCTCCACCCAGTGAACAGTACCTGCCAACCAATGTCACAGAGATTTCGGGATTCTACTGTGAACAGTACTTTGATATGGCCTTAACCACTCAGAACTCTCCTGAAACAGGTATTTTTGCTTCTCCTTCCTAATTCCAATGTGAGTAACAACAAATGAAGCAAGCTAATACCTAGCTCTTAGTGCAGAGAAGCCTGTTAATTTGGAGCTGTGGCAAGAGAAGGAAGTAGGAGGCTTCCCTCCCTTTTTCCATCCCTTTTCTCCAGCTTTAGTTCCTTGGTGGAATATTTTTTCAGTGGAAGCAATGTCCAAAATGAATATGGCTGCTGGTAGACAGGTGGCAAGGCTCACCACATTGGGTAGACTGAACTGTTGAGGGGGAAGAGTATGATGATTACCATGGGTCTGAGGGCATTATTCAGGAAAAAGGCAAAGAAAGGCCTATTGTAGCAGCCTCAGGGGACATCCATGGCTCAACCATTTTATTGACCTTTTATCCTTTCTCTGCTTTCTAAAGCAATGGATCTGTTCCTCAGTAATTCATTTTCCCAAGATTATACCATTATAAATGCCAGATGATTTCTACTTATTTAATTTACTCATAACACCCAATTCCTAATCGTTTCAACTCCTTTGCCTCAAGAAGCACAACTCTGAAAGCCTTCCACCCCACATTAGCAGAACCAGTATCTCCAATGTAATTACTCAAAACCACACCTGATAAGTATTTTAAGCTTGACTTGTATTGTGTGGAGGCAACACAGTCATGGCAGCACCCTACAGATAATATCCCTCTCCGCAGAATTTTTCTCCTCTTGTCTGACTGGGCATATCCTGCCTCATTATTATTTGTGTGTTTATCGTGTTTTCAATATTAATTCAAGCTTTCTTAAACAGTGAACATTCACATTCCATCCTACTTTCATCCCTGCCACCACCTCGCCCTGTTTCTGGCCAGTAATAATATTGGTTAATATTTACTGGACTTTTTTATGTACTAGACATTGTTCTAGGCACTCTACCTGTATTAACACACTTATACTCCACTACAACTCTTAAAGAGATATACAGTTACCATCCTCAGTTCACAGAGGAGAAAACTGAAGAACGGAGAGGGTGTATATCACTCACTCAAAATTTATTTAAAAAGTAGTTTCAACTCAAACAATTCTATTTTACAACCAATTTTCTAAGGTAATACGCAATATTGCCTCTCTGGTAGGTTCTCCTTTAAAAACTTCTTGTCGAATAAGTATTATTGAATGGACTAAATTAAATTAAGGGAGGAGAGCTTTTTCAATAGATACCAATAATTTGTCAAGGAGGAACTTCTGCCTGATAGATATAGAGAATAAATCAGCACTATTTAAAACATAGCCTTCATACTTTATTTGTGCTAGTTAATCCAGTGAGTCATTTTTCCCCAAGGCTTGCATATTTATCTTATTTACTTTAAGACAAATTGCTAAACATTTCCTTTGCAGCAAATATCACACATCACTCATTTTATTTTTGCCGCTTTTAGTCTATTTTATGATATTTCATTCCATTGGTATACGTAGTCTCCCTTAAGGGAGCTAAAAATGTTTAACCAGGAAAGAGTTAAAAAAAGCCCCTGACTAGAGTTACTGTTTGATAAAAGAGCTATTCCATCCCGAGAAACCTACTCTAAACTGAGTCTTAATAATTGATTTAATAGTGGGTGATACAGACGTGGATACAAAGAGTGTGAATATGCTTTTGTTGATTTTTTCCACTTTCTCTGATACTCTGTTTGATAGCCAGTATGACAAATTACATAGATGCAGTCATAATGGTAAAGGAAAAAGAAGTGCCATTTTGACAATACTAACAATTACCAAATCCCATCATGCAGGGCCTGTCGAGAGGACTATAATCCCACGAAAATACAAATTTTATCTGTGCACTGTTTGAACTCCAGGATTTCACCCCATCATTAAACCAACTCAACTGCACCAACTGAGCCATTTGCAATTGTGATAAGAACCACAGCAGAAGTGTTTCTGGACCAAAGGGACAGTCCCTGCCTCGGTGTGCTCTGAGTATGTCAGCCTGCATGAGACCTCTGCTCCTTTGTCTTGCCAGAAACTGAGTTAGGACAGCCCAGTTCATAGTTCACCTGCCCTGAGCATACACTGAAAGGAACCAGTAGACCAGAAAGCCCTTGTTCAGGAGCTATGGGGAAGGCCAGCAGTGAAGTTATCTGTCTGCTTCCCCTGCACACAGGAAAAGGAAAGTGTCTTTGCAAGGAAGCAACTCACTCTCCTCATAACAGGCACGTGGCTTCCAGTTTAAGCAGGTTTAAAATGCCCACCTGTGTTTGTAAATCCTCTAAAAGAAAGTGATTTTAAAAACACTCCAAATTCTTAAAACATCATTTATAAATGGGCATCTCTGTTTCAAAAGCTATCTTTACAAAAATACTCGGAGTGTACTTTCCCATAACTGGTACTTTCAGTACAGAATTTGATTTACAAACTCTAATTCACTATCTAAATTTAAAAATTCCACAGAATGCATATGGTTGAGAGGAAATAAATACTTTAAACACATTTTGTAAAGAAAGCAGAGTTTTCCACATCTTAATTAAGTGGGTAACTTCTGATTCCATGCTTGCTTATCTCCATAATGAAAGTGACTGTCAGAGATCAGTAACAACTCAGAAGGCAAGGCACCTCACTGCCTGGAATTTAAGAGATCCATTTTAATCTCAACATAATACGGACAGCACTAAAATCTGCACAATATTCGATTTATTTGAATAACAAGATAATGAGCAATTATAATGAACAATAAATAATAGTTATTAATAATTGCAGTTACTGCTAAATTGGTTTTGTCACTGACCACCTCACATTTACACCTAATAAAATATAATATTAGATTTCAAGAAGCAAGTTATAATGATAACATCATAGCAAAATCCTTGAAGGATCTTATTATACCATATAGTTGATACTTTGTTGCTCAGATAATAGCTGCCATACTACTATGTGTATTAACATAGAATGTACCATTTCTCCAGTCTAGAGATAGTCTAATATGAAGGTGGTAGCTCTGTCCCTTCCTACCCAAATTCTAAAGGTATTTCCCTGTTTTAAAAATAAGAATTAGATTTCCTGCCAAGATGGAGGCATAGATAAAGATGCTTTACCTCCTCATGAAACCAAAGAAGGACAACAACAAATTTAAAAACAAAAAATAACCAGAACTGCCAGTAAATGGAACTATATGGAAGTCCGACCACCAAGGAATTAAAGAAGAAACATTCATTCAGACCAGTAGAAGGGGAGGACTGTAGGCAAGGCAGAAGCTGGAGGACCATAAGGGTGAGGTGGTGGCTGGCAGACTGGGTGGTCCCACATTCCCATGTGGATAAACCAGGAGAAACAACTGGGGAGCGAGACAGACTGCACAACTCAGGGTTCCAGTGCAGGAAAAAATAAAGCCTCAAAACCTCTGACTGAAAAAACCTGTGGGGGTTGAGGTTTCAGAAGAAACTCCCAACCTCACAGGAGAGTTCATTGGAGAGACCCACTCACCTTGGAATCAGCACCAGAAGGGCCCAATTTGATTGTGGGTAGCAGGCGAAGTGACTGAAAGCAAGCCCTGAGCTGAGCAAGTGGCATTGTTCCCTCTCCGACCCCTCCCCCACAAACAGCCCACAGCTCAGTGACTTTGTTGCCTTGCCTTGGCAAATACCTACAGCTCTGCCCCTTACTACGTAACAGGTGTGTGAAGACAAAAATAGGGCCCAGATGAAAAAGCAGATCAAAGCTCCAGAAAAAAATACAACTAAGTGATAAAGAGATAGCCAACCTATCAGATGCAAAGTTCAAAACACTGGTAATCAGGACGCTCACAGAAATCACTGAATATAGTTGCAAAATGGAGGAAAGTGAAGGCTATGAAAAGTAAAATGAAGGAAAATGTACAGGGAACCAACAGTGAAGGGAAGAAAACTGGGACTCAAATCAATAGTTTGGAGCAGAAGGAAGAAATAAACATTCAACCAGAATAGAATGAAGAAACAGGAATTCTAAAAAATGAGAGAGGCTTAGGAACCTCCAGGACAACTTTAAACATTCCAACATCTGAATTGTAGGGGTACCAGAAGGAGAAGAGGAAGAGCAACAAGTAGAACACTTATTTGAACAAATAATAAAGGAGAACTTCCCCAATCTGGCCAAGGAAATAAACTTCCAAGAAGTCCAGGAAGCTCAGACAGTCCCAAAGAAGTTGGACCCAAGGAAGCACACACCAAGGCACATCAGAATTACATTGCCCAAGATTAAAGATATGGAGAGAATCTTAAAAGCAGCAAGAGAAAAGGAGACAATTACCTACAAAGGTGTTCCTATAAGACTATCAGCTGATTTCTCAAAAGAAACCTTACAGGCAAGAAAGGGCTGGAAAAAAATATTCCAAGTCATGAAAGGCAAGGACCTACATCCAAGATTACTCTATCCAGCAAAGCTATCATTTAGAATGGAAGGGCAGAGAAAGTGCTTCCCAGATGAGGTCAAGTTAAAGGAGTTCATCATCACCAAGCCCTTACTATATGAAATGTTAAAGAGACTTATTGAAGAAAAAGATAAAAAATATGAATAATGAACAGTAAAATGACAACATACAACTATCAACAACCCAACCTAAAAAAACAAAAACAAAAAGGAACTAAGCAAACAACCATCACAGGAACAGAATCACAGAAATGGAGATCCCAATGGAGGGTTATCAGCAGGGAGAGGGGAGGGGGTGAATGAGGGAAAGGGTACAGGGAATAAGAAGCATAATTGATAGGTACAAAATAGACAGGAGGAGGTTAAGATTAGTATAGAAAATGGAGAAGCCAAAGAACTTATATGTATGACCCACAGACATGAACTAAGGGGAGGGAATGATGGCAGGGGGATGGGGGTACAGGGTAGAGTGGAATAAAGGAGAAAAAATGGGACAACTATAGTAGCATAATCAATAAAATATATTTAAACAATAATAATAAAATAATAATCTCATTTTGGCAGACCTAGATTATATAGCTACATATACAAACAAGGGAATTGACAGCAACAGAATTGTAAGAAGCTCTTCTCCCCTCCCCCCGCGAAGAATAAAAAAAGAGAAAAAGGAAAAATCAAGAAAAGAAAGCAAGCACAAATATTTATGAATAGATTAGAGGTTGAATAAGTGACATCCTGTTTCAATATATAATATGAAAAAGATGCATTCATATATTTAAGTTAAAATATAAGCGAGTTCCACAGTGAGTAGTGTATATGTCATCTTTTGAAAGTGAAGAACATGAAGGATAAAAAGAAATGGAGAGAGGGAGAGAAGAGAGCAGGAGTGAGGGGGAAGGCAAGATGAAATGAAGAAGGGAGGGAGGAAAGGAAGGAGGAAAGAGAGGATAACCTAGATGTCCGCATGAGCTCAGAGAAATACATGGAAGTACCAGAGTAAACAGTTAACACTACTCTGAATTTGAGAAGGGAGAAGCATTAACCAACCATTTCTTTGTAAACCTGTTTCATTTTACTCTCTACAGAAAGTTTTTATTATTTTTGTAATGTTTAAGAATTTAAAAAGAACACCAAGTCATAGGCAAACAATAAAAACTTCCATCTGAGTGCTGACCAGCGTGGCTAAGTGGGTTGGAGCATTGTCCCATAACCTAAAGTTTGAGGATTTGAGTCCCAGTCAGGGCACATACTTAGGTTCTGGGTTTGATATCCAGTCTGGACACATATGTCCCCGGTCTGCACATGTACAGGAAGCAACCAATCAATGCTTCTCTGTTGTATTGGTGTTTCTCTCTCTCCCTTCCTCTCTCTCAAAGAAGCAGTGAAAAAATGTCCTTGGGTGAGGATAAAATTTCACCTGAGTTTCCTTGACTTGAACTTCCCAAGTATGAGAAAGAATATAACTATTTTATATTTATGGATATCCTTCACAGGTACACATTAAAATAAAACAACAACAACCAAACAGGCTACTGAGTTGGAACATCAGAAAAAAATATTTCCTTTAGAGTCAACTAGTTTCTATTCATTGAATATCTAGTTTTAAATAAGGGGTGTATGTAATATTTGATATTTATATCATTCTTCACTATTGACAAAGAGCTTTCACATGCACCATTTAATTTAATTCTCAGAGCATAAACCTCAGGATTACTCAGACAAAGGAGTTAAGTGCCTACGAACATCCCCCAGTCCTACCATCAATAAAAATTAAACTTTGATTTGAATTGATTAGATGGAGAAGAATGCAGTGCTGTTTCTACTGAGGCGCAGATATATTTCTTATGGGAATTCTGTGTGAAGGATGCATTTGTGCAATATACAAAGCCACTATAAGTATTAAATTCCATAAATAACACAAGTAATAATAGCACATGATTCATGCTTGGTATAAGTAACCTACTAAACACAAGTGTTTTTAGTTGTTCTGTAAGCTTTATAAATAATGGTAATTAAAGTCTTGGGCTTATAAGGCAAATGTCATCAGTTGAGTGAGTTATAACTATTCTCCTTGGTATAAAGGACATTTCTGGATTCAGGGCTCCAGAGTTAATAGATTGCTCTAGGCTTTTGTAGTTTATTTTTCCAATTATGGTAGACTCAGGAAAAACAAAACATTTTAGATAGGAAAATGGCAATAGAATAGTTGGTTCTGTTAGGAAATACATCATTTTAGTTCTTATTTTTGGTAAAGAGAGAAATGTGTATTATAAAGCTTTCCATTGCTATTGGTAAGTCTTGCCTCATGCTTGCAATAATTGAAATGTGTTGATGGGTAGCCTGGGTGACTGTTATAATGTTATTTTGTTGCCAGTGAAAGAGAAGCCAAAAGGAACCTTAGGTGCTAGTTATGCAGAAGTGATGGTGGGAGTAAAACCCCATCTTCCTGACTCGACTCACACTTCCCTGGGTTTCCTCTAATTAAAACATTCAACTTGGTTTTGTTCATGGCTTTATTTCCAGTGTGCAGCCCAGAGCCTGGCTCAAAACAGATATTCCATAAACACATGCTGAATAAAGAGTGAACGGAATACTGGAGTGCCCTAGCCAGAAGCGTCTGTCTAGTCACCTCTCCTGAGCTCTGACGTCACATGTAGAACACTGTGATGTTGAGAGGTGACTCCCATGTGGTACAAACAGTAACTCAAGTAGGTCTTGTCAAAGTTACTGACATTCCAAACCATATATCTTTGTTTTCTTAATGATGTCAAATATCTTCAAGTAGAAATTACGTAACTTGGGGAATTGGAGGTTAGAAAAATCCCCTTGGTGTTCCCTCCTTTCAATTTAAATCATTTCCAAATCACATTCACTGCCGTTTGATTGTCAGAAGGAAAGGTGGTGATGAATCTCCGTGGTTGAATTCTCAAGTAGAGTGTTCTGGGGACATAGATCAGGAAGACAGGGTTAAACTTTTAACTGTGCTTCTGACTCATTCATTGATTTACAGCAGCTGTTCTCAAAGTGTGGCCCACAGACCAGCAGCATCAGCATCACCTGCGAACTTGACTGGACTGCACATGGTCATGTCCTACTCCCGACTTACTGAATCACAAATTTGTAAGAAAATATAACTCAAGGCACCTAGAGTTTGGTGGCCTCTGGCTTAGAGTATGCCACCAGTCATCTCTTTACATTGTCTCGTCAGGAAGGTATGTTTCCTGCTGTCCCAATCTACCCAGCTGTCATGCACTGCAAGTTTGCATCCCCCTAGAACTCATATGTTGAAACCACAACCTCTAATGTGAGGGTATTTAGAGGTGTGGTTTCAGGGGGTAATGAGGTTTGAAAGTGGTGCTCCCACGATGGGATAAATGTCCTTATCAGACGAGGAAGAGACCAGAGTGCGCGCTCTCTCTCTGCTGTGTGAGGACACAGCAAGAAGGGGCCCCTTGGCAAGCAAGGAAGCAGGTTTTCACCAGGAACCAAACTGGCCAGCACTTTGATCTTGGACTTTCAGCCTCAAGAAGTGTGAGAAATTTCTGTCATTTAGGCAGCCCAGTCTACGCTTTGTTGTTATGGCAACCTGACTGAAGACATTATCTTAAGAACCGACTTAGGTATGTTTACAAGATTCTGATGGCAACTTATCAAAAAGTATCTTTAACATACATACCAAGTTGGCTCTACTGGTTCTACTGAACCATTTCCATGTGGCATATATTTTAGTCCTCCTCCCCTCTTGCCCCTGCCCTCCCAGCCAGAGCATTGATGGGTTATCTGCATTGGGTTTAACTGTCTTTGTTTTCTTAGTCATTTAAACCAGTGACCAATAGCATATATCTTCAGATCCATTGAGCAAGTATAGAGAGGAAGTCTGAAATTAAGCAAAAACCCTTCCAGGATGGCATGAAACCCTAGACCATGGTTTCAGCACCTCTCTCTCAATCTGCAGGGCTAAAGAGTCTCTGATGTATACTGTACTCAGACTTGCACAAGCACTTCAGATAAAAAAAGAGCTCTCCCCTTCAAGTTATTTATACTCTAATGGCATTTAGATGGAGCCAGGAGCAGGCCTCGAAATGACCATTATTTGGGGTCTATACTATGATACAGCAATATTTATAGACTTGCTATGCAATTGTGGGCAAGAAATACTTTTAAAAAGATGTAAAACAACAGTGAGATTTGACGCACCCTTAGAAAGGCCAAAATTTGGAACACGGAAATCAAATGCTGATGAGGATATGGAGCAACATGAAATCTCATTCATTGCTGGTGAATGCGAAATGGTACAGCCACTTGGGAAGATAGTTTGGTGTTGTCTTGCAAAACTAAAGGCACTCTTACTGCCACGTCCTTGCCAAGCCAGATCGTCTGACCAGAGTCCAGAGGTGGGGGAGGGATGGGCTCAAGAGAGACCATCCCTCGAGGAAAGGACATGGCATAAAGCACAAGGAGAAATTAGGATATATTATATTAGTAATTATAACTACTATTTTAATTAGTGGCTCATTGCTTTGCTTGCTGATTCACTTGGTTCTAAGGGAAGAACTGGAGGCTAACTCTCCCAAAGACATATCTTGGGAATTTATTAAGACCACAACACAGTCAGAAAAAGGTCCCACTACAGTCCAAACTAAACCCCCTCAAACTTCTCCCATACAGGAGGAAGTAAGTGACCAAACACAAATATCCCGAGCAGAGAAATTAAGTCAGGAAAAGTCTCCCCGCTCTGACTCCCCGAGTGGAGAAATTAGCCCAGGGAGAGGACAAAGCACAGGAATAGGATTAATCACTATTACTGGAACATTCGTATTAGGAACAGTTTTTATTTTTTGTTCTGAGTCTGATTAACATGAAAAATGTGCAAAACACAGCTCAGAGTAAGTTAATGTTTAATAAAAATAATGAGAGAAGTTCCCCCCTGCCCACTAGTGCTTGTCCAGGATATTTCAATAACTAATAAATCTGAATAAGACACTTCCCCCAACTGTTTCAGTCAAAAACGTCATAGATTAATTACAACAAGCAGAATTATTTGAAATACCCTCTACTTCTGTACCATATTCTAAGACAATTAATCACAAAGTATAAAAGATGTTGTCCAGAGTGGACTAACCATGTGGAAAAAGAACTTACTAAACTCATGAAGAAAATATTGAATTATTGTTGTAAAAAGTTAACTCAGAATATAGTCATTGTTGAACCTTGCTTATATAATTAAATTGTTTATCACCTCTAAGGCCAATATGTTCTTTTCCATGATAATATTTGTAGTTTCAAAAGGGTTGTTAGATTAATGAAATTTATATCCGGGTTTTTGGGTTTTCCACTTCTATAATCAACTATAACCTCAAATGTTAACCTTTGCCAAAAATAAAAGTATAAAACATTGCTTGCTATACAATAAAGCGGAGCAGAATTTCACTGTCCTTTGAGTCGTGTCATTATTCTGTCTCTCATTGCCAATGCCTTACCCCCTCGTGACCTTTGGACCCCTGGACTCTGCTGCGGCTGGACCGCGGCATCTTACCATATGTTCCAGAAATCTTACTCCTTGCTATTTACCCAAAGGAGTTAAAAACTTATGTCCACACATAGCAGCTTTATTCATAATTACCAAAACTCAGA
Source organism: Carollia perspicillata (assembly GCA_004027735.1). NCBI lineage: Eukaryota > Metazoa > Chordata > Mammalia > Chiroptera > Phyllostomidae > Carollia > Carollia perspicillata. The sequence continues at coordinate 2,513 of PVKM010012289.1, read as the reverse complement.
AACAACCAAGACGTCCTTCAGTGCATAAATGGATAAATAAACTGTGGTACATCAAACAATGAAATATTATTCAGTGCTTTAAAAAAATGAGCTATGAAAAGACAGGGAATAACTTCATATGTATGTTTGTAAGTGAAAGAAACCAATCTGTAAAGTGTTTGTGAGATAATAAAAAAAAAAATACATGTATTTGTTTCTGCCCCCAGTTTCTAGAAAAGAGCTCCTAATACTTTCATAATTTTCTTAGTGATCAGAGCACTAGAAACATCTTTTGTTTTAATAAGGCAACTAGGGATAGGCTCCTGGATGGGAGTTAGTCATCAGAAAGACCATGCCATGGTGAGAAACTTGGAATTTTCATCCTCACCCCAAAGCCCACATCCTCCATAGAGGAGTGAAAGGCTAGAACTGCAGTTGTAACTGATGATGTCCACATGAGGAAGCCTCCATAAAATCCCAACAGGACGGGATTCGGAGAGCTTTCAGCTGGCAAGCATATCTATTTCTTGGAGAGTGACGCATCCCAGCTCCGTGGGACAGAAGCTCCTGGGCTCAGGACCCTTCAGATCTCACCCTACCTGTCTCTTTTTCTAGATGTTTAACTGTACCTTTTATCATATACTTTAGTAACAAGTAATATTCTGCGAGACATGACAGCAAATTAATCAAACCTAAGGAGGAGCTCATTGGAACCTTCGATCTACAGCCATTGGTCAGAAGCATAGGTGCTAACCTGAGCTTGCCACTGGTGTCTGAGGTGGGGGATAGGACATTCTTGTGGGACTGAGCCCTTACCTGTGAGATCTGATGCAATGTCCCAGTAGAATTAAGTTGTAGGACACCCAAGTGGTGTCAGAGGTTTGCTTGTTGTTGTGGCAGGAAACCTTCACACCTTTGGTGGCCAGCAGTGTCAGAAGTGAAGTGATCTGTGTGAAGTAATAAAGGAGACACATCAGGAAGGAACATATAGTAGGGATCAACTAGGTTTTGTCCTGCATAAAAAAGAAAAGGCTGAGATTTTCTATTATAGCTACATACTGTATGATTCCAACTCTATGACATTCCAGAAAAGGCAAAACCATGAAGACCATAACAGGACCAGTGGCTTCCAGGGCTTTGAGGGAAGGAATGAAAAGTGGAGCACAGAGAATGTTTAGGGAAGGAGAACTCTGTATGATGCTACAATGGCAGATGTAGGTCATTATGTACTTGTCTGAACATGAAAGTGAACACTGATATAAACTGTGGACTTCGGATGATGACTTGTCAATGTAGGTTCATTATCACTATGAATGTACCCCTGTTTGGGGATGTTGATTACAGGGGAGTGTTGGGAACCGCTCTGTCTGGTTTCAGGAGTTGTAACCACTCCCCATGGCTAAGGCCGAGTGAGCGACCTCTGGACTGTGAGCCACTGAGGAAACAAAGCCTATCTCCCTGGCAAGAGCACTGCTTCTGCCATCTCTAGCCCCCAATGCTTAGTCGGTTAGTCAGAGTCTATGGGTATAACCCCTCAGAGGAGGGGCAACCCAAGCAGACATGGTCATGTGGGAGGCCATCAAGAAAGGACTCGGGGGCTACAGCAAAGTGAGGGAGAATGACCCTCACCCCCCACCCCCCCCCACCCCCGGCTATTTTGACATAGCCTGAGTCCTGTTTCCATCTGGCAGAAGCTCTGAGAGAAGCACTTCCTGGCTCTAATCTACTTAATCCTTGACAGGGAGGGGTGCAGCCCTCTGCTGGCTAGAGTGGGTTTCCTGGGTAATCCGGCATAAGAAAGAATTCACTAAAGTCCTGTGAAGCTTGCTTTGCTAAGAGTGCTCTCATTCATATGATAAGGTTCTGGGCAGGAAATGAGTATGTATCCTAAAGTTTTTTGCAGCCTCCTTACCTGACAGACACTGACTTAGATTAAGCTCTCAGATTTCTTTGATATGTTATCTATTGTTTGATCCTTGCCACCTGACATTGATTGATGGAGCTTTACCTGTATCCCTGTGTGTTATGAACCTAATAAAAAGCCATTGAGGAAGGGGCTCTGGGCCCTTCTCCCTTGAGAGACTACCCACCTTTCCTCCCCAAGCAGATCATGTCTTGGTAGCATTACATTCATCCGTGGTGGACGGGGGTTGGGGTGTCCTGCGGGCAGAGCCCCCCACACACACTCAAAAAATAATAATAAATAAAGAACATTTTGTTTTAATGCAAAGAAAACTTTCTGTGAAATAATCACCTGATAAAAACAGAATGGGCATCCCCCCATGGCGGGTCTCAGAGGTGTGTTGAAGCTCTTGTCTGGACATGTTTGCAGGACGTCTTCTCTCTTCTGTGTGCCTTTTCACTGACCTGATTCACCGAGTTCAAGAAAAGATCACATGCACTTGCAAAAGCTGTGTGAACATGCGGTGCTGGTGTGAGCAGTAGATGAATTGTGCTTTTTTACAGGAGGACCCCCAGGAAGAAGTAGAATGCTAAAAACAATCCAACAGCTGACTAGGAAATCTGCTGTCCTG
>PVKM010012288.1:0-24685 GCA_004027735.1 Carollia perspicillata | reverse complement strand
GAGTGACCTCAAGGTGCTGGACCTATCTGTGCCTGCTTCCGCCTCTATGAAATGGACCATCACAGATGCCAGCTTGCTAAGTGCTGTGAGCGCTCAGAGCAGAAATGTGTGTATAGCCCCTTTCGGGTGCTGGCGTGAACGCTGCCCTCCATCCAGCTTGGTGGGACCTGGCACACTGAGCCCAGGGCGGGCTGAGGCTTTGTTCTCCCCTTCCCCCAACCCCTGGTACCTTTGGCCCTTCATTCGAGGCCTCCGCACATTCTCTTCTTTCTACTGCGATTGATTCAGTGCTGAGGGCCTAGTCCTGTCTGACTCCTGCCTATCCCCTGCCCTAAATTCCACTCCCAGATCCTCTCCTGTCTCTATATACAGAAGCCAGGGGGGTCCCAACCACAGCTTCCCATCACTCTTAAATAAAGTTCTCACCCCTTACCATGGTTTGTAGGGCCCTGCCCAGCCTGGGCCCCACCAGCTTCACCTTGCCCTTACCCCTCACTCACCCTGTTCTTATTACCCTGGAAACCTATCAAGCTTCATGCCGCCCCGGGGCCTTTGCACATGTAGCTCTAAACTCTCCCTTGGTGTTCTCAAGACTGCCCCTTACTGTCTTTCAGGTCCCAGCTCGAAGTCCCCTCCTCTGATTATGCCTTTGGGGGAAGAGAGCACTCCTTCGTCGCCTCCTGTTTGTTTCTCTTCACAGTACTTAGCAAAAGTAATATAATAATAATAGTAGTAGTAATAATAATAATAATAACAATAATAATAAAGCTATTCTGTCTCCCAAATAGACTGTAAGCTTCCTGAAGGCAGAGAATTTGCTGACTTGTTCACTGTTACTCCCAGGGCCTGGTGCTTAGCAGCACTCAATAAACATTTGTTGAAAGAAAGGAACACACTAAGTGCCCATTGTGTGCTAGGCACTGAGTGCGCACAGTGACTAAGACCCAGGCCCTGCCCTCCCAAGATTCATATTCTAAAATCATTCCCCCCAGCTGGACTGAGTGGAGGGAGGGCTCTATACAGGGTGTTGTCCCCTCGTGGTGGCATGCCTCCCTTGCCAAGAACTCCTCACTGTGGCCATAAACTGCTTTTTGTTTTTCTTTACACGGTCTGCTTACTCCCCAGACTTTGCTCTTGTATATCCCTTAGTCTGGGATGCCATCTCCCTTCTCTGAATGTCCAAATGCTCTGGCCCTCCTCCCTCTCTGAGCCCCTCAATATGCAGTGTTTGAGGTGGTCTGACTTCTCCACTGGACAGGGGGGGAATTCCTCACTGGCAGGTGAGGACAAGGTGGCATTTATGCCCTCCCAGCCCTCAGCCCAGAGCAGGCCCCCAGACATGCTTGGTGAGTGAAAGGTGGTTTTCTCCGAAGGCCGTATGTATCCCTTGAGATGCCCCAGGCCTGCCTATCACTGCAATGCCCAGTACCCCCACTCCCAGGCTTCCAGACACAGCCCTCTGTGCATGGCCCCCTCCTCACTCTGCGAGCCGGGCTCTGGTATCAACTGGCTGGGCCATCTTCAGCTGGGCTTTGAGTCTATCTGTGCTTTCCCCTATGCCCAGCTGTAAATGTGGCACAGGACAGCTGCTTTGAACTCTGCTGTCCCTTCTCTTCTTGCCCTGATCCTTGGAGTCCCTTAATCCCGAGGCCCCAAAGTGCTACACATCCCCAGTCTTGGCACCAGCAGGTCAGCCCCTAGGGACCACAATACTCCTGCAGGGGATGATAAGGGTAGGCGAGGCCTTCCAAGCCCAAAGCTGCTGCTGGTTGTTGATGCCTGGAGCAGAGGGACTGTCCCACCTGAGAGCTAGGGCCTGCCTACAAGGCCTTGGCTGGCTTCGGTTGGCAGCTATCACCAAGGAAGGCAGCTCCCTGGCCCTGAATACTTAACGCCTCTCAGCCTCAGTCAGCTTATCTGTAAAAGTGAAAATAACAATGATAACCTTCATCACCAGGTTGTTAGGAGGATTAATGAGCCACTGCATGTACACAACTTAGCACACTGCCTGCTCGGAGAAAGCTCCCTGTGAAGGCAAGCCATTACCCCACTGAGGTTCAGGAAAAGCAAGTGCCTAGTTCAAGATCACAGAGTTGGGGGAGTCCGATGCAAACCCCAGGATAGCATCAGGCCCAACTCCTTGCTGCAGACACTAAGGTCACACTGATGCCTTAGTGGAGGGTCCCACATGCTCTTGACCTCTCCACTTCAGAGTTTTCTAGTACTAGCACTTTCTCATCAACCCTGAGCCTTAAGTAGAGCAGAAGTCACTACTTCTCCCCTTCCCTTCTTAGAATCATGACACTGAATGCCAGTCTTGGTTTTTGCACCAAAGGTACTCAGAAACGGCAGAAAGAACCAGAGGGTGAAGAACTGAACAGGACGAAACAGTCTGGGAGGCCAGAGGAAGCGCCCTGCCACTGCTCTGTGCCCTCGGAAGTTCCTTGTGCTTCTAGGCCTCAGTTCCCCCAGGGGTCAGCATTTCCCAAGGCGGCTCCAGCAGGACTTATTCCTTCTACAGAAGGTGACGCCTCTGCCTCACAACCCGGGACCCTCCTACTATGATCTCTATTAGAGTTGACTGAGGTCTCAGCCCTGGGAGTGTCAGGAACACCCAACACACCAAGGCTGGGAGTTGGGAGGCCAAGGCGTCTGTTTCACCTGGCCAGGTTTCGCTCGAAGCTCTACAGCTCCTCCGGAGGCGGCGGTCGGCCCAAGGTCGCGCGGCCAGACCCTGCCCCGCGCTAGGGCGAGATCCCCCACGTTCCCCGGGAGAGGGCTGGGCCCTCAGGGTGGCACTAACCGGGCTCGAGCGGCGGCCCCGCTGCCTCCGCCTCCGTCCTCATGACCCGGGCGGCGCGGGGCGCCCATGGCCCCAGCCTGGCGCCGGCTGCAGCTTCGGCTTCGACGGGGGCGGGAACGGAGCCGGTATGTGTCGGGCTCCCCCGCCACCACCTCGGTGGGGAGTATTCGAGACCACAGCTGGACCGCCCCAAGCCCCGCCCCGGCCCTTCCAGACCTCCTATACCGGGACCCCGCCTCTTCCCTAGGCCCCGCCCCTTCCCTGGGCCTCCAAAGAGGCCCCTCCGTTTGCCTTCTCCAGACTCCTATTCCTATAGGGCCCAGGCTCCAGGTCTAAGCCCTCCCGGGCAACTCGCAGTCTCGCCTTCTGGTGACACCACCCCTGTCCCAATCCTCGCGCTGACTTGCGGGCTCTTCTCCGCCTCCGTTCCCCGGAAGCCCCGCCTCTCTCCCTGAGTCCCGCCCCGAAGCCCTGGGGTTCCGCAAACATTGGCTCCCCAAAGGCTCTACCCCTTCTTTGCTCAGCTACCACTCGGCCCCGCCTCCTTGTCATCCTCAAGTCCAAGCCCTTCTCCGGTCTCAGGCACTGTGGGATTCCAGAAGACTTAAACCTACTCCGAATCCCTTCAGGGACGACCCCCTTCCCCCACTCTACACCTTACTTTCCCTATCCGTACAGTGAAATGCCTCGCCTCGCTCAGGGCGCCCCTTACCTGGCGGTGCCGGGTTCCAAAGGTTAAGTTATGAGGGGGGTCCCAGCCTTCGGCTTCGCAGCCTGCCACCCCCGATCCGAGGGCTCAGGCCTCAGATCCCTCCCTTCTGGTTCAGCCCATCCCTGCTGTGGGGTGCTTGGAAACGCGATCCCCCATCTCCTCTAGCCGGCCTGAGGGTCGGTATTTCCGGCGGCACCCGGGCCCTGTTATCAGCTTTCTCTTCCGGGGCCGGAACGGTCGCACCAGAGCCCACGTTTCCCACCCGGCGGAGTGATGAGGAAGCGGAGTTGAGACAGAGCTCACCACCAGGAAAAGGAAGGGGACGGGCTCTGCGCGCGGCATTTTGGGAACGCGTGGTACTCCGGGAGAACGGTACCGCCATTCGCTTGTCTCAAGCCCTCGCAGTAACTTGGGTTGCTGCCACCGCCGCCGCACCGGGAAGGAAGAGGAGGCCGGAGCGGTGAGGAGAGGCCCAGGGCAGGGAAGGGTAGGCCGAGGTATCCGTAAGGGATCTGGGGCTGGAGAAGGACGCACTGCTGTGGAGCCCTGCAGGGCTCGGGGAGGGAGAAGAGCGGGAAACCTGGGCCACCCAAATGTCAGAGTCGCCTGCCTAGCGCCTGGAAGTGAGTTCATTAGCTTTACCTCGAAGTACATGCTCTTCATTTTCTATGCTTCTCCGGGCCATTGTTTTTGGAAGTATGCAGGCCACTGAAGTCATTTCTGGCTGGCTGCTTCCAAGGATTCAGAATCCTACCTGGGGAATCCCTGTAAAACTTTCTTGCATCTTTGCCTCCATCCCCCTTTCAGGCACTAGCGCCTTCATGCTTTACACACTGTTCCTGAAGTTTTATCAAGTTTCCCTGCTTCTAAACTGTTAGATCCGTCTTGTAAGTGCTGTTGCCTTTCATTGGATTGTTCTTACCTATAGTCTTGCAGTGGTTCCCCTTTGTCTTCAGCATAAACCTCGGATGTCTAAGACTTCTCATCAAGGAAGCCTGTCTTTCCCAACCTCATGTTTCCTTTCCTCCCTTGAACGCACACGATGGGTTCCAAGCTTCAGTCTTTGCTCATTTCGTAATTAAAAAAAAATCCACTTTAAAAAAAATTCGGTCGCAGGGCACTTGCCCTCTGATTTTGTTTGTCCTCCCAAGATAAGCATTTCCCACTTAGGACACATTGTCACTTTGTGAACACTTGGATATTTTCTTTTTAGCCTTGATGGTGAAGTGGAGGGTCAAAGGGCATTGAAGGGGTTGAATTAAATGCACAACCTCCTCTGGATTTGCCTGGATCCTCTGGTTATATCAGCAATGATCAATACTCTATTTATGTACGCCCAATGTAGCCACATGTGGCGTTTGAGCACTTGAAATTTTGTGTTTAGTGTCACCGAGGGACTGAAATTTTAAATTGTTTCACTTTTAATAGTTGCATGTGGATAGTGCCTGCTGTATTGGACAGCCCAGGTCTATATTGTGCATTCCCAGAGGGTGTTACCCACAACTGTGGGTTGACAGTACATTGTAAGGTACATGTATGACAATTCTCACTTCCCAAACACACACACACAATTGGTTATTTGATGAAGATAAAAGGACATATAGTTCCAGAGAGGGAGATGGCACATCAGGCCTTGAGGGAGGAGGTGTGGTGTCTGCCACATGCCTCCTCAGGCTCTGAAAGGTGGACTAACTGTTGTCTTTCTCACTGTAGAACTCTCTTCTTGTCAAGATGTCTATTGGTGTGCCAATTAAAGTCCTACACGAAGCTGAAGGTCACATTGTGACGTGTGAGACCAACACCGGCGAGGTGTATCGCGGGAAGCTCATCGAGGCGGAAGACAACATGAACTGCCAGGTACCCTGCTCTGCACGTAATGCTGTGGGGGAAGCTCGTGCCCTTGTCTCGGAGAGCAGAAAGTGGTGATTGGCGGTCTTTTCAAGGTTGTTCTCAGTGGACAGTTATTTAGGGAGTGCCTGATGCATACTGGAGACTGTTTTAGGTGCAGGGATGTGAGCATGAGTAAGAGCCATTTGGAATGTTGGCATATTTAATTTGTCCTCTGTTTTCTTAATTCCAAAACCATTTTCGCCCATATTTGGGGGACCTGTTTAAGAGAAGTGGTACTATTTCCTTCGTTAGAATCCTTCAGGTTTGGACCATTATCCATTTGCCTCCACGTGTTTGCATAATACTTTGTAGTTAGTAGAATCTTCTGTTCACTTACTGTATTTGCCATTTTTCTTGGGGGCAGGGGCTGAGGTCTCGTTCGATTATAGGAACTGCCTTTTTAGGTGAGTGGGCTCGGTGCAAGTTTTGTTATCCGTAAAATAGGAAGAATAAGATTAAAGGACTCATCTACTGAATGTCACCTGCTAATAAATGTTGGAGCAGCTTCCTGATAATGGTGTCCTTCCCTGGATACTATTTTGCCTTTTGCTAAAATCATGGATTTGTATGGCATTAAAAAGTATCTACATACTTTCTCCTTCGTCCTTTAACCATCAGTTAAGAGCTGAGATTTTGTAGTCAGATGTTGGTTTGAATCTTAAATGACTTCAGATATGTTAATCACCTCAGTCTCTTCATCTGTGAAATGGGGATGGTGCTGTGTTTGATCCTGTGTGGTATAGATGCCAAGACTGAAGAAGGTAGTGTGGGGCAGAAATAGCCTGGCCCTAGTACCTCTGCTGTAGTCAGTCACTGGCTGGCAGGCCTGGGGAGAGTGGCCTTGGGGTGACTACTATGGTGGGTCCCAAAGGTGGCATCTGGAGGCTCTCAGCTCCCTGCATTCCATCCAACCTGTGGTCCTTGTGTAGAGAGGCCTCAGCACAGGAGTAAAGCCCACACCGCAGGGTCATTCCCAAGGTCAGGTGAGTTATGTGTGTATAGCAGCCAGCTCAGCACCTTGCACATTATAAACTCAACATAGAGTACCTGTTAATATCCCCCAGGTGAGAAAACAGAAGGTCAAAGAAATAAAGTGATTTATCCAAAGTCACACTGTAGGTCAGGTGTCTATTCATCGCTTCCCAGGATCATTCCTTTTTTGTGGTTTCTTGGTAGCTTTGAGCAACATCGTTCCGCCGAGTTGACCAGCTGGCATGGTTTCCTGGCACCCAGGGAGATAGGCATCTGGTGACTGCAGGTTTCTCTTCAGGGTCGATGCCATGGAGTTGGTTGGTGTGGGCTCTCTGCATGTCCTGTGGCCTTGGCCGCCTTTACCTTTGTGAGGTGCCACAAAGATCCAGCCCTCTGGGTTAAGGCATTCTTGCTCATTTTAAGGTACTTTAGTTTGGTGAGTAGCATGCAAGACTGGAGGGGTGCAGTGTGTAGAGAATCTTGATGTGTTTATTTAGCTGTTTATTTGGACAGCTTACTGAGCTTCAGGGCCTCAAACTGCGCATCTGTAATGCGAGGGTGTCTGGCCAGGAGACCCTCTCAGAGGCAGCCAGTGTGTGGTAAAGCGCACAGACTCCATGGCAGACATGTCTGGAATCAGATTGCCGCCCACCTCCTAGTGTGGCTTGGAGGGAGCTTTTAACCTTCCTCACCCTCTGTTCTTTCCTTTCTAAGTCAATAATGAAAATGGGACGTCAGCCTGAAGAACATAGTTGCAGAATAAATAAGCAGATGCTTGTCAATCAATGGGGGCTGGCCACCTGCCTCCAGCCTACATTAATCTTCTGGGGCTGCCATACAGAGTTCCACCGTGGGCGGCCTAAACAGCACATTCATTCTCGGAGTTCTGGAGGCTAGAAGGCCGAGATCAAGGTATACGGGGTTTGTTCTGAGGGCCGTGAAGGAAGACTTGTAGGTTGGTCAGCTTATTCCTGTGTCTTCAGATGGTCTTCTTTCTGTGTGTGCTTTATCTTAATCTCTTCTTGTAATGACAGAAATCATTGTTTTAGGGCCCAATTGCCTCTGTTAGAGATCCAGTTTCTAAATACAGTTACATTCTGAGATACTAGGGGTTAAGACTTCTACATAAGAATTTGGGCAGGGGGCATAGTTCAGCCTATAACACTGCTGATGCCGAGATGTGAGGCTTCACTGAGTCTACCTAAATCTGCCACATTGGATAAAACCCAGCAGGCTGTGGCAGAGCCGCCCCTGGCGGCGATGAGACCACTGAGCACAGTTCACTCACAGTCCCAGGAACTGGGGGCCGACGGGTCCGGCAGTGCCTGTGGGCCCTGGTTGGCAGCTTGGGGGATAAGAGCATCCTCAGAACTTTTTCTGCTGGTTCTGTGCTAAGGGCAGCTGGAGTTTAGCATTTGCCATTCGATGTTGGGTTTTAATAATATTTTCTGCTGTAAAAATGGGGTGGGTCACCACCACAAAGATTGGGAAAACACACGAGAGAATCCCACAACAGCCAGAATTGGCATGGACTTTCCCCCCAGGGGTATGTTTCAGGTTTTTAATTACTTAACTTTTACTTAAGTTATTATTTAACTTAAGGATTACAGAGTAAGTAATCCTTACTCTCTGTCCCTTTTCAAAAAGAGTTAGAGGTGGCTTAACAAAAACTCATTGGTAGGATAAAAATAACAGGTAGGTCAAGGTACAACTAAGCTCAACTAAACAAACGAGGCCGGGAGTCAGTACCCAGAAACATAAACTTGAATCCCTGCACATTTAATAAAGGGGCGTTCAGGTGTGAGTGTAGAACTTGCAGGCAAAGGGAAGTGATCAGTTCCGATGTGCATCGCGTCCTTAACATAAAATACCACTTGTGTGGTTTTCACGGGGCGCTCAGATATGGCAGACATGTTTTTCCGGGGAGCCAGTGGAGGTGATATTAGCTAATGTGCCCTACAATGTGCCCATACAAATTGGGCCTTCTTTTGGGGTTCCTTGGGTATTTTTAATGTAGTCTGTAACAGCCCTTTTTTACATTTGAAAATGTAATGTATCCATACGTCAAACCCAGGATGAGGTCCCTGAGGTGGTGCTTACGGGGTCAGAGGGTGTAGGCGCTTCTGTGCATCTGAGGTCTGTTTGGCTGGGAAGGCAGGGAGTCTTGTTCTCCCATTCCCGCACCACACAGCTGCAAGGCAAGAGTGACCCGGTGGCCAGTGCCGTGGTCTGTGGCGTCGGCTCTGGATGACAGTGCGCCACACGTGGCTGCGCTGAGTATCTGCCGAGGGCCCGTGTGCCGGGGGTAGTAAGCAAGGCTCCGCTTCAGCTGACTTTTGTTTGTCGCAGAGGTGGGGTCTGATGAAGGAGTCAGCCGTCTCTTGCCAGCTTGGGTACGGATGACAGGACCAGCGGCTCCGTGTGGGGAAGCTTCTGTTCTTGGTTATGCAGAGGCACCAGGGGCTTGAAGCACCCCAGCTTTACTAAATGTCAAGCGGGGAACTAAGGGGTTTTTCTTCAAAGTCAGAAAATAATTTTTTTTAAAGAAAGAATTCTTGTAGTCACATATTTGGTGAAATATTGAAAACCATAAAAGGAGCTTTAAGGTGAGGAATAATGAGTAGAAGAATGCACACCATTTTGATTTTATGGACTAGACTCAGGACATGACTGCCGGACGCTCAGAGTGACCAAGTGTGGGAGAAGCTGATCTAAACCAAGTCTCCAGTCCCCAAGTCTGATTTTAACCAGTCTCCAAAGACAAGGCGTAGGGTAAACCCGTTAGCTCCCTGGCCTCCCGGTGTGTCAGACCCTCAGCTCTGTCAGATCTCAGGCAGGAAGATGAGGAGAAGGGGTCAGAGGGGAGAAGGGAGCTCTCCTGTTCACCGTAGGGCAGAGCGCTTGCCGTGTGCCCGCCCCCGGAATGCTGTGGTTGGTGCTCTGCGGCACCCCGGCATGGCTTTGCTTCCCTGGAGCCCGTGCCCTGTGTCTTGGCCTCAGCTGTGACAATGTACTGCAGTAAAAGTTAGGAGAACGGCTGTGAGGCCTTCACTGAGTGGAAGTAAGGATTACTTGAACACGGAGGCTGTTAGTTGATCTGATCACCAAGACGGCCCCTAAGTGACTCATAGGTGAGCAATGTGTGCGTTGTGGACGGGATGAACGAAGGGGCGTTCATGTCCTCAGCGGGACAGTGGATGGCGTGGGACATCATTATGTTACTCAGACTACCAGGCAGTTTAAAACTTAAGAATTACTTTTGAATAATTTTTCTTTTAATGTTTTTGGACCATGGGCCCTGGCTGGTGTGGCTCAGTGACTTGAATGCCAGCCTGCAAACCAAAGGGTCACTGGTTCAATACCCAGTTAGGGCACGTGCCTGGGTTCCGGACCAGGTCCCCAGCTGGGGGTGAGCTAGAGGCAACTGATTGATGTGTCTCATACATCGATGTTTCCCTCTCTTTCTCCTTCCCTTCCCCTCTCTCTAAAAATAAGTAAATAAAATCTTTAACAAATATTTTGGACCTTGGATAACCATGGGAACTACTGTACTAAATCCTGTCTTCCGCAGGATGTCATTAAGGTTGGGCACTTGGCTTGCTTATGCCATCTGTGTTTCATTGTGGCTATTTGGGAAAGTTGAGTAAACTGGATGTTTTTGCCTTCATTAAAACCTAGCTTACTCAAGTTAATTGCCTTTGACTTGCAATGGGAGCATAGCTCGACTCATTACAAACAAGCTGTGTGCATGGGTGGGCGGGTGTGCCGTGGGCCTAGGGGCTTTGTGCGCAGGGCAGTTGTTTCCACTGCGGCGGAGGGGCATGAAAGCAACGGCAGACCGAGTTCTGGGGACCCGGATGGGAGCGAGGGTGCCGCTGGGCTCCGTCCTGCTTCAGCTGGCACACACACTGTCCGTGGAGACACTTGGTTTGCATCCTGTTGCTCTTGTATAACAGCCTCTCTCAGGGATTTCCAAACCAGACCGGGACGTTGTGACGGGAGGGAAGGAGGTGTGCCGGAGAAGTGGCTTGGCAGCAGCGCAGCCCCCAAAGTAGACTTTTTGCTGTTGTTTTTTTTAATCTCAAATGCTTCCCTCAAAATAGACATTTTTAACTGTCACTTAGAGTCACCATTTACTGAGGTCCTATCACAAGCTCAACAGTAGGAACAACATTTAGACATACCTGTCTCATTCAGTTTCCTCCTTAATAGTCCTGGAAGTACGTGGTGGGTAAGAATGGGTTTGGTCAGATGGGCCTGGGTCTCGACCCTAGCCAGGCCACACGGGCAGTGTGAGCTCGGGCAGGGGAACAGAGAGTGGTCCGGACTTGGCCCTCTGGGGACAGGTCTGCCTCTGCCGGGCTGGGCCGCTCCTTCTCCAGTGGCGGTGGTGAGAGTCTGTCTCTCACAGGAGTGCGTGATGTAAAGTAAGTTGCTGCGTGAAATCTCCTGGGACGCTGGTAAGTGTTCACCAGGCGTTGCTTTGTTAGGTGTGTTTTTCCTCACTGTGTAGGTGAGGGAACGGAAGCTCGGGAGCCAGGAGACTCAGCCAGGGTTACATCCCTGCGAATAGCAGGCCTGGGCCTCACGTGTGGGGTACGGGTCTGCTCTGTCTTCTGTGGAGTCATGGGGGCGTCTGGGCTGTGAGCCTGGGTCAGGTCCATGTTCCTCTCTCAGAGTCTGACCATGCCTGGTGTGGCACCGGCGGTTAGGATGATCTACGGGGCAAGGACAGGGTGGCAAGGACTTAGAAACTGCGAAATTCTGCTAAGTGCGCTGGGTGTTCAAGCCCAAGCTGGGTGGTGGGTGAGCACTTAGAGAAAAGCGTGAGGGAGCGTAAGATGGCAGACAGTGGGGGAGACAGCACAGCTCTCTGTGGTGTGGGCTTGGCCCACTCCGAATAAACTGCAGTCCTCTTTCCTCCCGAGGAGTCATAAAATAAGCTCCTTTTTCTGGTACGTGTGCTACCCTTTGAGACTGGCACTGGCAGGTTTGCGTCACCTCCCCACATCAGGCCAGTCTCCTGGCGGGTCTCACCTCTCGGTTCCCCATTCCTCCATCCCTCCACCCCACAGTTTACCCATTGGCACACTCGTCCTGAAGTGCTACCCTTGCCCTGTCCACCCTGGCCCTGCCCTTCATCCCACTTCACTGCTCCAGTCCTTGCGTCCTGTAGGTTCCTGCCTGAGTGTCCTGTCCCTCTTTGTGCCAGCCCTTGCCTCGACCCTCTTCAGTAAGCCAGCCCTTTGTGCAGGCACCGCCACCTCCACTTCTCAGCCCCTCCTTACCCAAGCCAGAGGGGCTCTTCTCAAGTGCACACTCTGAGGGGACAGGAACCGCACCTTCTGCGTGCTTGTGACCTTCACAGTGCCCTTGCAGTCTGTGTGCTGTGTAGGGCGGATGTAGGAGAGAGCGCAGTTTGGGCAAGCAGATCAAAGGTTTGGAGTTTATCCCTGCTGAGCGCACTTCACATGCTGACAGGGAGGCAGTATGGCAATGTTACAGCTCTGGAGCCAGGCCACCCGGACTTGCGTCTGGAGCACCCGGACTTGCGTCTGGAGCCCCCAGGTACTGGCTGTTTGACTTTGGACAAATGCCTTAGTTCTTTTAAATCTCTAAAAATGGAAAGTTCATACCCACTCTGGAGATGCTGTGAGGACTATATACAAGGGTGGGCTCTTTGTAGTACAGGTCTCTCCTGTTGGATGAGTGTTCTAGGAACCATCTGTATCAGTGTGCCAGCTGGCGTTGTTGTGAGAGGCTGCGTTCAGCTTCAGTGAACTTTTTTAAAAAAATATTTTATTTACTTATTTTTAGAGAGAGGGGTAAGGAAGGAGAAAGAGAGGCAGAGAAACATCAATGTGTGGTTGCCTTTCATGTGTCCCCTACTGGGGACCTGGCCTGCAACCCAGGCATGTGCCCTGACTGGGAATCGAACTGTCAGCCCCCTGCTTCACAGGCCTGTGCTCTATCCACTGAGCCACACCAGCCAGGGCATCAGTGAACTTCTTTTGAAGACTCTTTTCAACGCATTTGCCCATTTCGTGATGGGTGATTTACAAGTGCGCCTGCCCACACCAGGCTGAGTGTTCAGCAGTGTTTGACCAGAAGTGGCCTGGCCCCTGTGCCACACCTTCCTATTCACCTGATCTGACTCTAAACAACTTTTTTTGTTTCCCTGGATAAAAAAGTCCTCAAATGGAAATGTTTTGCTGGTGTGGAAGAGGTGAGACAAACAAACAAACAAAAAACCCAGCAGAGCACTAAAAGGGATAAAAACTGACAAGTTCAAAAGCTGTTCTGAGCAGTGGGTAGACATCTCGGTAGGTGTGCTGATCAAATGGAGAATGCTTTGAAGAGGACTGAGGTTTAAACATAGAAGAATAAATACACAGTTTTTTATAAATTCCGAGTTTGGGGGTGGGTCCCCTTCATATGTAAGTTACTTAGCACAGTCCCTGGTGCACACAGTAGGTACTTGAATTCCCCCGGCTTTGCCTGGTTCCTTTATTTCATGTATTAGTTTGTGCATTTCTGGACTCCTCCCACCAGCCAAGGCTCTCCCTCTTTGTGGGTCCCTTTCCTCTGCTGTCCTGCTGTCCCTTACTGATGAGCTGACTTTCTTGCAGATGTCCAACATCACAGTCACATACAGAGATGGCCGAGTAGCACAGCTGGAGCAGGTGTACATCCGAGGGAGCAAGATCCGCTTCCTGATTTTGCCTGACATGCTGAAAAACGCACCCATGTTAAAGAGCATGAAGAATAAAAACCAAGGCTCGGGGGCTGGTCGGGGGAAAGCTGCCATTTTGAAGGCCCAAGGTAGGTGTCCTCGTGCACTGGTGGTAGCATGCAGTGTGTTGTGTGTCTTCCCGGAAAGGGCCCTGCTGTTGCCTGGGACTGGAGGTGAACCTGACTTCAGCCATCTCCATGCCCACTACCACCCCTTTGACCTAAACTCTTGGGGTAGGAACCCAGGTTCCTACCTGTGAGGGGCTTGTGGCCTTGTCCCGCCCTCTCTGTTTTGCCTTGCCTGTTGCATTCTTAAGGGTTATGCAAAACCCAGAGTGGCTCTTTAGAAAGAAGATGGAGACTCCTGCCTTAAACGAAAGAGCAGAGTAGTCTTATCTCTAGGAAGAGCCCCTTGTTTCCAGAGTCATGGCCAAGGGACCTTGGGGGGGGCTTGCTCTTATGTGGGTTAGCTTGACTTCTGAAGCAGTGGGGTGACGGTTCCCAGAGAGCCCAGGGACATGGATCGCCCCTCGGCATAAGCCGAGGGAAATGCTGGTGGCAGAGACCCGTTTTCGGACCAGAAGTGCGCGGCTTAAGCCACCGTTGTCCATCACAGGCCCAGGCTTCGTTTTCAAAGCTGTTTCTATTTGAGGGTCAGATCTTTCTTCAGCATATTCTGAAAGTGAGACGAGCCGTTTCCCAGGGACTTAGTCTGGCCTTTCTTCTGGGTTAGCCCAGTCGGCGGCATTGCATTTGGGTGTGCAGAAAGTTCTGCCATGTTGACTAGCTAAAGAAGGCCAGTGTAGTCGTTAGAATCTGCCTCGATGTTGGTAAAAAGATTTACAGTGTAGGAAGGTCACTGGATTCTCTATCAGTCTCTCTAGCTGCTGTATGTGTTTTGTATATGAGGTAGCTTTTGGGTTTTAAAGATGCAATAAATCTATCCTTTAAAATGCCTAGCTAAAAAATGAGTCAGTTAGTCTTCTTGCCCTTTGTAGACAAGAGGCAGCTGTGGGGAGGCAGTACCAGAAGCCCTGGACCTTCTGTCCTGGGGAAGGAGCAGTTGCAGGAATGCCGGCTTTCTTGCTAGAACTGCCGTTCTCTCTGCTTTCTCAGGGAAGGGCTCTCCCCATTGTCACTGCGTAACTGTACCATCTTCTCCAGCAAAAGATGAAACCCAGTAGCTGTGCACTAGAAGGCATTTGGCAGTGGATTTGCCCATGTCCACTGGCTTCTGCCTGCGCCATCTGTGCCTTTCCCAACCCCTTGCTCTGGTCCTCTCAGCAGGTGCTGGGTTCTCAGGTCACTTCCCTCCCTCTGCGGGGCAGCTCCAGGCTGTATAAGAGGAGAGAAGGGTGAGGTAGCCATTGGGATATTTTCACCTGTCCTTGAAAGCCCCCGGTCCTCTCCTAGACCCTTTGTTGTACCCTTTGTGTGGAGAGGGGTTTTGTTTTTTTGTGAGTTTGTTTCGCTATTATAAAACATTTCATACGTGCAAAATTGGTCAAAGAATAACAAGTCCTCACCTAGATTTAACAGAGGATGACATTTAACTGTATTTGTGTCAGAATTTTCAGGGTGAATTGAATGCCTCTGTTGTGTTCTATTAGCTCACGCTGGGCCAGCTCTGGAACTTGTCTTCGCTGTGGCTCCCAGACTTGCCCCGCAGACCCTTGGTTCTCAGTACCCTGCCTGCCAGCTTCTGTGGAAGGTGGTGCTGGACTGGAGGCAGGAGCCTGGCACCTGCCCCGGCCCTGCTGCCAGGCACCAGTCCTTGCTTCTCTCTGGCTTTCCGTTTTCCCCTGTGAAATGTGATGGGGACAGGTGTGGTGGCAGCCAGGTGGCCTTTCAGGCCCCTTCCTACACCACTGTCCAGAGCTCCAGATGCTCTGTGGCATGAGCACTCGCTAATGTGTTGACCTGGACTTGTCCTCTCTCTTCCCACCTTTCAGTGGCTGCGAGAGGAAGAGGACGTGGAATGGGACGTGGAAACATCTTCCAGAAACGAAGATAAATTTATCTGCTGAGCAGAACTTTTTCCGTATTTTTTTTCTTTCAAGTTATCAAAATGGAGTGGAATATGTGCTTATGTGTGTGTCCTGGGTGTTCTTTCTTTCTTTTTTTTTAATCCTCACCCAAGGATTTTTTTTTCTTTGCTTTTAGAGAAAGGAGAAGGGAGGCAGCGAGAGAGGGGTGGGAATTTGTGTGAGAGAGAAGCATCAGTTGGTTGCTCGTCCTGCCTGCCGTGCTCGAACCCGCGCCCCTCTGTTGGCAAAGCAGCGCTCAGTCGAAGTGCCCAGGCCAGGCTGTCTGTCGTAGGTTTTCTTTTCACATCTTTTTCTTTAGCTCGAGGGGAATGTCTGGCTCATTAACTATGGTTGTTTTTTTTTTGTTTTTGTTTTTGAAAAAATACAGATTGTGTGTTCATTTTGGAGTTGGGTGTTTTGTTTGCTTTGGCAGCAGGTTCAACTTTGATGCCCTGGCAGATGTCCTAGAAAAGTGCCAGTACTTTGAAGTAGCGCAGTTATAAGAAAGGTTTAAATGGCTGTTCCAGGCTGGTTGGCTGGATAAGCCCTTAGAGAACTCTGCAGACACACAGGCTGTCTCATTTATCTCCAGACACGGGTGCTGCACGGCGCTTTGTTTAGGTAACCTTTATGGGGATGTCATCAGTTCAGCTTGAAAATACGGTGTGGGTGCTCCTGGCCCTTGACGAAGTCCAGTGCTCTGGCTCTGAGCCTGGTGGTTCCACCTTTGGCACAAGTAATCTAATACTAAAAGGGAATTCAGAGAATCTTAGTGGCCAGCATCTATGGCTCCTATACTGGCTTTGTAAGCAGTCTTGTGGGGACAGATTCCTGTGCATTTATCAGAGCATCTCAGCATTGGTTGGCACAGCTACAGTTTTTAATGTGGCAAAGGCAGAGAGGGCAGGGTACGCAAAGCGAAATACTGAGGAAGCCACAGAAATCGGCAAAGCATTCTGAGTAAGTAAAATAACAAGGCCTTCAGTATAGGATGAGCTGCAGCAGAAAGTATGGAAAGGGGATCCATTCCTGGCCCTTCGAACACGGCTCGTCGAACGGATTGTCCAAGTAATGGAGGAGGAAGACAACGACAATCCAGCACGTCTGCTAAGTGGGCATTAAATAGGGGTTTTCTAAACGAGCTGCTTTGTAATCATGGCACTACCAAGAGGCAACAAACCCTTTGCTTCTGTAGTAAAGAACTCGGGAGCAAGCATTGGTGGGGTCGGTCAGGAACCGCGGACACATCAGTGCCACGCAGGAGCACCAGCACCGTGCGTCTGCACGCAGTGAGGTGTGGTCTCACCCAGACCCTGAGAAGTGAAGGGGGTTCTTACAGTTCTGTTCCTGATGAAATGTTCACAGTGAAAAATCCAAAAAGTTTTATGAAACAACAAAAATTAACCTGACACATACAGCTTTATAAAAAGCTTTATATCCTGCATTTTAGAAGAAAAATCAGTTGTTCACATTGAAAGAGCAAATAGTTCTGTAAGGTGCATCGTGCAAAATGGCACCATTCTACCCGGCCTCCCCAGGGCCCCTTTCCTCTGCCTCAGGGCAGCCCCCTGTCCATCTCCTGGCTGGTGTCATTTGTATTCGCCACACTTTCTGTAAGCACATTCGCACGGCTCCTTGATGCTTTGTTCTAGGCATTACCTTCTCACTTGTCTTCCTGCGCACCAGGCACACCCGCCCCACTACCTGTCTCCCTGATAACTGTGACTCTGTTTAGGTTTTGTATTCAGTGTCTACATTATTATGGCTGGTATTTAAGTCACAACTGAGTTATGTAGTACACTTTCCTGCAAAACTTCTTTTTCCCTAGAATTAATCTTTTTTGCTTAGTTCTGTCCCCTCGCCACTAATTCAGTCCCAAACTTACCTAAGACGTTAACATATCACCTGTTTCATCAGTTTTTTTTAAGGTTTTAGTTATTTAAAAGATTTACTCATTTTTATTGTTAGGGGAAGGGAGGGAGAAAGAGAGGGAGAGAAACACCAATGTGTAGCTGCCTGACATGTGCTCCCTACTGGGGGCCTGGCCTGGAACCCAGGCACATGCCCTGACTGGGAATCAAACCAGCGACCCTTTGGTTCACAGGCCAGCTCTCAGTCCACTGAGCCATGCTACTTGGGACTCAACAATTTCTCCTTGGCCTGTACCAGTCTGGACTGGCTCTCCCTTGGGCCTAATGTGTTGCTGTCACTGAGGGCCCTCCCCACACTTCTCTGGGTCTCCGGTTTTCTTTGTAACCTCCTCCTCTCTTGATTTATTACCTCATTCTGGTAGAGTCTTGCTGTATAAGAGGTGCATTGGAAGTAGTTTTTATAGACTACACGTCTGAAAATGTCTCACTGGATTTGATTGGTTCTGAAACGCTGGGTTGGGATTTTCCTTTAGAATTCTGAAGGCGTTGCTTTTTCATCTGGTATTTTACGCTGCTTTAAGACTGAAGCCCTTCCAAGTCCTGACTCTCCGTATGTGACTTTTTCACTTCTGTTGCCAGTGTTCTGAAATTTCACGATGACGTGCCTTGGCGAAGGTCTGCTTTCATGCATCATGCCAGGCCCTTGAACCCTTTCAGAATGGGCTCTCATCTTTTATTTTGGTGAAGCTTTCTTGAATTTTTAAAAAATTTTATTTAATTTTTAGAGAAAGGAGCAGAAAGGGAGAGAAACATCAAGGTGAGAGAGAAACACGGGTTAGTTGTCTCATGTGTACCCTGATTGATGACCCAGGCACGTGCCCTGACCAGGCATCGAACCTGTGACCTTTTGCTTTGCGGGACATTGCCCGGGCTGCACCAGTTAGGGCATCTTGGATTATTTTTTTAATGATTTTCTTCCTTTGGTTTCCCAATTGTTCACCCTGGATTCCCTGTTAACTCAGATGTTGGATCTCCTGGACTACCTGGGTTTTTTTTTAACCCTTCTGCACCTGCACTCCTCATTTTCTTGTCTTCTGATCTCTTTTTATGGAAGATTTATTTTCCCAAGCTAATTCTCTGACTGTCCCTTTTTGTTTTTTTTCTTTTTTAGTAGTACCTTGTACCAGGGTTGCAATATCTTATCTATGAGTGGGGGGCTCCGCCCACAGAGTTCCACCCCTGGCCCCACCAAGGATGAAAATAATGCTACCAAGACATGATCTCCTTGGGGAAGAAAGGTGGCCGATCTCTCAAAGGAGAAGGGACACGAGTCCTTACCTCAATGGTAATTATTAGGTTCGCAACACACAGGGATACAGGTAAAGCTTATTAATCATTGTCAGGCAGTAAGGATCAAACAGTAGATAACAAAGAACTCTGAGGGCCTATTTTGAGTCAGGGTCAGATAGCTAAAGAGCCATAAAACTTTGAGGAACAAACTCACTTCTCTCTTGGACCCTTATCATTTGATTGAGAGCATTCTAAACAAAGCTGGTTTCACAGGATTTTATATACTCTGTCTTAGGCCTGATTGCCCTAGGGAACCCGCCCTTTCCAGCACAGGGCAGTACCCACCACCAGCATTGTCTCAGGCTTAAGTCAGGCAGGGGAAATAAGGCAGCCAAGAGATTAGGAGACTTCTTGCAGACAGAGTGAGGACTCCAGCTATGTCAGAATAGCCGGGGAGCCAGAGTCCATCACCCCCTCTTTGATGCAATCCCCCGAGTCCTTCCTTGAGGGCCTCTCAAGTGATCGTGTCTGGCTTAGGTTGCCCCCACTCTGAGGGATCTTACCCGTCATTGACTAACCGACCAAGCACTGGGGGCCAGAGATGGATGAAGCAGAAGCAGCGCTCCTGCCACAGAGATAAGCTTTGTCTCCTTAGTGGCTCAGTCCGAAGGTCACTCACTCAGCCTTAGCCAAGGGGGGTTTATAGCTCCTGAAACCAGTCAGAGTGGTTCCCAACATCTGAGGATGTTGACATGCTTTCTATTTATTTTATTTTTAAGTGTATGTTTATTAAAGCTGGGGATAGTAAGGGACTTAGGACAGAAGCAGCAGGACAGCCTAGGTGGGGCTGCTTTGGCTCTCTGGAAAGTCAGAGAAGGGGCCTTGGAGATGGGCTCAGGGGTTGGCCCAGGGAGAGCTGCCACTGCTCGTTGCTCCCCCGGGTGCAGGTCTCGTGGGAACCTTTGGAGTTCGGGGCATGCGTGCCTTTGGGGGAGAAGGTATGGGCGTGTTCCTGAGAGGGGGGTGTGCCTAACATGCGTGCTGAGCCTTTCATCCTGCCTGATGCATTCCCCCCGCTTTTTTTATTTTATACTTTTTTGTGTTAGACTTTTCTTAGCAGCCTGCTGTCATTGGTAGTATAACTGTGTTTAAGATTAGGGGATTAAAAAGAATATGTGTTTGTAAGGTGATGTGATTGAACTTTTGAGGGTAAAACCCTGATGTCCACACCTTCAGGACTTCCTCTTGGGCTGGTCACATTCCCTGGAGAAAGCTTCCTGTTTCTGTCAGGAGGGTTCACCTTGGACCGGAGCTCAGTGCAGGAGAGGCAGGGGGAGTTTTGTGTTCCGGGATGTCCCGATGCACGCCGTCTCCCAGGTCTCTGGGAGGGCCTCTTACTCCACAAGCCTAAGCCTTCTAGCCCCACTAACGGGTAAGGTTCCAACTTTTTCCAAGATTGTGGAGGGACAATCTCAAGGTCATATGGCAGTCTGAATATTTAAGCAAGGTCTCTTGTAGAGAAACAGAAAACAACTTAACAAGATAAAGAAGGTCTCGAACAAAGGATGAGCTTCTAAGAAGATGACTAGACCAGCACCGGAGAGAGAAATTCTGGTCTGGCTTCCTGCACCACCACTTTTCCCCAGGCCTCTGGCCTTCGGCCTCTCCCACGGAGGGTTTAGACTTGGTTGATGATTCACTGATGTATCAGCTTCTACACTCACCCACTGGGTGTTCCATAACCTTTTTTTGTTTAATCATATAGGATATTTCTGTTTCTGGCCAACATGGAGGTACTTACCTAGATTTACCCTCATAAC
Organism: Carollia perspicillata; assembly: GCA_004027735.1. Taxonomy (NCBI): domain Eukaryota; kingdom Metazoa; phylum Chordata; class Mammalia; order Chiroptera; family Phyllostomidae; genus Carollia; species Carollia perspicillata. The sequence goes on along the minus strand of PVKM010012288.1, from coordinate 4,568 downwards.
AAAACCACAAAACTCAGACACTGAAAGAGTAATCCCCAAGGATGGGAAAGATAAGGCGGGCTCACTCCCTTGTGATAGTTTCCAGGCTGTGGCGCCGGGAGGGGGACCTCAGGGAGGCCTTGCTGGCCTGCCGGGGCTGACCGGAGCTGAAAGTTAAGCGGGGCCGAGGCAGCTGGGGTTCCTAGGGCAGAATACGAGAGACAAGAAGTCTGCACAGACCACCAGAAGATCTGCCGAGGGTCCTCGAAGAGTCAGAATACTGACCAGCACAAGTGCACAGGAACGTCCACATAAGAAACGTTCAAACCTGTAGAGAAATTTTATGAGAGTTTATTTGATATGCATGGGAGCACAATCTCCAATGCTCTGGAAAATAACAGTTGCAGTTTCCTCTGTGCCTTTGAAATGGAGGAGGGAGAAAGCAAGGCAGGAATCAGGTTACAGGCTAGTTAGGGTTCTGTGGATTCATGTTTTGGAAGGAGGTGTCCGAAAGGGTGTTCACATATTGCAAGCAGTTTGAAAAAGCATTACAGAGGTGTGTTAACCTAGGTAACAGAAACAATGGACTGGGCTTGCTTAAGGCAAAGATAAACCTTTTACTAAAGAAGTTATAATCTTGGGGCGTGGCTGCCCACCATGACCTGCCCCTTTAGGAATTTATGACCAGATCACATCATGAAGTTACTTTCCATGGCATCCCCCCTCCTTTTTTTTTGTCCACAGAAACTAATCAAAGACGGGGAGAACCACCAAAGACAAATATAACAGTGCCTGGCATCAAACTGAACTGGGAATAGTTCCCAGGGTAGACTGTTAGGGCCTCGTGGGGATACACCGGGGTGAGGCAGGAGGGAGGGGAGAGCACACCCAGAGTTTCTGTTGTTTCCACAGGGAAGGGATGGGTGAGGCAAGGTAGGCAATTTTGAGCAAGTTTGGAATTGGATATTTGAATAAATTCAGAGGGGTCTGGGCTATAGGGGTAGTCTCAGGTTTTCCAGTGTGTTGCCCAGGTGGATTTAGGGCAGGGAAAATGCTGACTTGGTGTGTGAGAGTCAGAGAAAGGGGGTAGGGGCAGACTTTGGGCGGGTTAATTTGCACATGGAAGTCACGCTCACATGCGAGTGGTTTACTGTCATCTGGGAATTAACTCTGGGAGAGGCTGTCTCTCCAGGTTTAATAAGGACGCAAGATGTCAAAGCATCATAAAACTAAAATGAAATCAAAATTAAATTAAAAGTTAATACAAGTATTCAGGGAACTCTGGCCTTGTAAATGAGGAATAACCAGCCCTAGACGGAGCAATGCTCCGGACTTGCCTAGCAACTCATAAAAACAAGACTTGAAAGGAACAAACTTTCCAAGCCAATTAGCTGTATCCTAGAACAAAGCTCAGAAAGATTTGTAAGAATATGAAAGTATCCAGCACCCTACACAATGTCTGGCATCCAATCAAAGACCACCAGGCGTGCAAAAAGGCAGGAAAGCGCAGCCCCTAATGAGAATAACGAAAACGGTTCAAAATTGGCACAGAAAAGGATGAAACATTTTAGCTATGTTGTATATTCAAAACGTTAAGTACTGAGATGGGAGATTTAAGAAGGAGAGGAGGAAGAAGAAAAGCAGAGAAGGAAGAGCTTCAACTTTTGTAGCTGGACAGGGCTAACAGCAGAGTAGACATTGCAGAAGGAAAGGTTACTGAATTTTAAGGCATGGTTATAGAAACTATCTAAAATGAAACACACAGAAAAGAGGATCTGGAAAAGAAAAGAGCTATGGGACAACTTCAAGGGGCCTAGTATGGGTCCCAAAAAGGAAACAATGAGGGGAATAGAAAAATTATTTGAAGAAATAATGGCCCAAAACTTTACAAACTCGATAAAAACTATAAACCCACAGATCCAAGGAGCTAAATGAACTCTGAAGAGAAGAAGCATGAATAAAATGACACCAAGACATAATGTGAAACTTGTCCTAGCTGGTGTGGCTCAGTGGATTGAGCACAGCCTGCGAACCAAAGGGTCACCGGTTCGATTCCCAGTCAGGGCACATGCCTGGGTTGCAGGCCAGGTCCCCAGAAGGGGGCGTGTGAGGGGCAACCACACATTGATGTTCCCTCTCTTTCTCCCCTTCCCCTCTCTAAAAATAAAATAAATAAAATCTTTTTTAAAAAAGATATAACTCAAAACCACTGGTGAAGAGAAAAAAAGCAGCAGCAGCTAGTGAAAAAAACCTGTTATGATCAAAAGAACAGGCAAGGAAGGTGTGTCACTGAGAACAATGCAGGCACAAAGGCAGAGGAGCAACGTATTTAAATCACTAATTTACAATTCTGTCAATCTAGAATTTTATACCTGGGAAAATATATTTCAGAGGTATTTTTGAAGGCAAAATAAAGATGTTTCCAGACATACACAGGCTGGAAAAATTCATCACCAGAAGACCCATTACACAAAATTTTATTTTTATTTATTTATTTTTTTTTTAAGATTTTTTAAATTTATTTATCTTTAGAGGGTAAGGGAGGGAGAGAGGGAGAGAAACATCAGTGCATGGTTGCCTCTCGTGCGTCCCCTGCCGGGAACTGGCCTGCAACCCAGGCATGTGCCCTGACTGGGAATCGAACCGCGATCCTTTGGTTTGCAGGCCCGCACTCAATCCACTGAGCCACACCAGCCAGGGCCATTACACAAAATTTTAAAAAGTTAAAAGACATTTTTTCTAGGAAAAGGAAAATTATACCAGAAGTAAATCCAAATCTACACAATAGAGTGAAGATCTTACTCTGGGACTTACAACACAGGTAAACATGAAATGCACGACAATATTGACATGAAGGCCAAGAGGGGAGAAAGGAAAGTGTGCTGTCGTAGAGTTCTTATACCAGACACAGTATATGACTTGAAAGTTGACTGTGAGAATTTAAAAATACATAATTAAATCCCAAAACAACACGAAAATAACGAAAGAGTGAAGCTGATGCTCAAATGTCCATTGCATGATGAACAGAGAAACGAAGGTGACCCATATAGTGGAATATTATTTAGCTACAAAATGGAGTGAACGGCTGAGACAGGCTACCACAGGGATGAATTTTGAAAACACGCCGAGTGAAAGAAGCCAGAACAAAGGGCCACGTATCGAAGGGTTCCGTTCATACGAAATGTCCAGAACAGGCAGATTTGTGGAGACAAAGCCAACGCACGGTTGCCGGAGGCTGGGGAAGGGGAGAGCGGGCAGGGCCCGTGTGGCGAACAGAACACTCCCTCAACCAGGCGGCGACGGTGGCACACGGCACAGAAAATGTGTGAAAGTCACGGAACTGCGCACTTTACAATGGTGACACTCATACTTTATATCATTTGAATTCTACCTCAGTAAAAGTTAAACCAACAAAGGAGATTTGTGATTGAATCATAAATATTCACGAAGAAGGCAGGAGAATAGGACGAGGGTAACCAAGAGCAGACTGGGTAAATCGAACGTAGAGACAAGGTGCGGGGCTGAAGCCTAGTCACATTAATGTCAGATTAAACGTAAGCAGTAGAAACACTCTGCTTAAAAAGCAGAGGTTGTCAGGTTGGATTAAAAAAAGCGAGACCCAACTACATGCTACCTGTAAGAATAAACTTTAAATATAAAGACATAAATATGTTAAAAGTAAAAGGGTGAAACAAGATAATACCATTGCCTACACTAATCAAAAGAAAGTTGGAGGGGCTCTATTCATATTGGACAAGTGGGTTTCAGAGCAAGGACATCAGGGATGGTGAGAGTCATCTTAGAGCGGTAGCATTAGTTAATCAAGGAGCCATGAAAATCTAAACATTTATGCACCTAATAATAAAATAGTGAAACGCATGAAGGCAAAAATGGATAGGACGACAACAAGCAATAGATAATTGCAGATACAATCAGAAATTGTATCTGCAATTTCAGTTCCCCTCAATAACTGGTAGAGCAAGTAGGCAGTAAATCAGCAAGGATATGGTAAACTTGAACTCCGTGATAAGTCAACCTGACTTTTCCTAACACCGCCCCCATGTAACAGAATGCACATTCTCCTCAAGTGCACACAGAACATTCACCAAGATTCAAAGGCCATGTTAACTATGTTGTCTGACCACAGTAACACTAAATGAGAAATCACTAACAGAAAGATTCTTGGAAAATCTCTAAGTTCTTGAAACAAAATAACACTTCTAAATAACCCATGGATCAAAGAAGAAACCAAAAGAAAAATTAGTGTTTTCAACCAGCTTGAAAATGGAAACGCAGCACATCAAAGTTTGTGGGTGCCACTAACACAAAACTTAGAGGAGGTAATTTATAACATTGCACATATATATGTATTAGGGAATTAAAGATCACAGATCAATATCTCAACTATAGTAATAGCATACAAGAAGATTCATTTAAGAAGCTAGAAAGAAGAGCCAGGGAAGTCAGAAGCACGCAGAAGAAAGGAAATAAGGATGAAAGTGGAAACCAATGAAATAGAAAATAGAAAGCAACAGAGGAGAATTAGTGGAACCAAAGATAATTCTTTAACAAATCAATACTATTGATAA
>PVKM010012287.1:0-31892 GCA_004027735.1 Carollia perspicillata | reverse complement strand
GTATTACCATTTAGGAAGTGTTTAGTTTCTAAGGTCTCAAAATGAGATTTAGGCATTGTTTGCTCCCTATAGTTTAGACTGATAATGTTTGACTGAATTACAAACTATTTAACATGCTGAAAGGTATTACATGCTAAAGAGTTAGTGTCAGACTTGGGTGTTTTGATTGTTCGCTTGCTTACATATCAGGTATGTGCCATCTACTCAATGATGATACCATTCTATCTTTTATTTATTTGTTTGTTTGTTTGTTTGTTTATTTATTTTAGAGAGAGGAGGAGGGAAGGAGAAAGAGAGAGAGAAACATCAATGTGTGATTGCCTCTCACGTGGCCCCCACTGGGGACCTGGCCCACAACCCAGGCATTTGCCCTGGCTGGGAATTGAACTGGCAACCCTTTGGTTCACAGCCTGCACTCAGTCCACTAAGATACACCAGCCAGGGCACCATCCTATATTTTACATAGGTGTAGTGCTGAGACTGGAAATGTAGATGCCAAGTTCGAAAAGAGCAAAGAAACCTCTCTCTCTTTGCAACCAAAGCAGCGAACATGGAATACCACCAGCTGCAAAAATTAAAATAATTACAGGTTTGATTATATTTCAAACATTTTGTCTCACTTGCCATGCCCACTGCCATCCTACATCATTTGCCAAAAAAAACATTGTGCATCTTTTTTTTAAACTAGAGACAATCGGATTCACTCTGCTTTTACAGTTAGAATATAGCATCCTCAAAAATAAAAACTACATTTTTAAATCTCTCCATCATTTCAAGTTTGGTCTAGGTTAGTTTCATTGTGGATGCTATTAACAATAATGTGCCTTAATTAACACAATAGGTGCATAATATGCCCTCGCATGAGGCCGTGTATAGTGAACTCAGTTACCTCTTGATATATACCTGTGATTTCTCCTTCCTTCATGCCTTCAAGAACTGCCATTTCTCATTTGCCTGAATATCAGAGTGTCTCATACTTTAAGCTATTACCCAGTCAAGCAATCCACCTGGAGGAGTACCCCAACAGTTAAGTTTTTGAGAATATCAGGTGAATTAGCACTGGAGTCTGGGCAGCAAAGCAAGCACTTTGTATGAAGGGTCTCTTGGCAGGTGACAGGGATTTGGCCTCTAGTTTAAGCTTTGAATAGTAAAGATGGGTGAGAGTTGGGCACAAAAGAAGCATGAAAAAATAATATTATTTCAACTATAAAATGACAGGCAGACACTGAGGCAGATCACACAGACAATGACACAAGGCACAGGAATCACGACCGGCAGGATCAAGTCCTAAGTGGGGCAGAGGACTCGAGTGTCAGGCAAAAGGTAGAAGCTGTTATCAGGATGGGGCAGCACCAGTAGAGAATCAAATCACAATGAGGGTACCTTGAAATTATACCATAAGTGCTGGCATGAGCACTTACGAAAGATGACCCATAAGAGGGTCATCTTTGAATGACCCTCAGATACAACTCAGGAGAGGTAGTGCAGCGGGGCAGGGCTGAATATAAATGCTAAGGCCAAGTGATTCCTGCTCTCTAGAAATTGATTCAGAGACTGGGAAAAAGACGGCACTGAAAAGGGGGAAAATTATTATTTTTATTTCTTCCCCCTAACATTGTATTTTCCAAAGTCGTACACACTCCAGAAAGAAAAATCTCAGACTTGGAAAAAGATAAAATTTAGAAACTGTGGATTCATTTTATCTTTGATATCAATTTCATGTGTTAACTAGATGAAAGGACGCTGTATTGTTTCTTACCTGTTGACACATTTACCCGGGTCTGATCTTAAAGTCAGGGTGAATTTGAGTCAGGGCTTATGACTAACATCTTCAACACTTCTTCACTGTATTCACCTACCGTCCTGAAACCTGATGGTGCATCTTATTCATAGATCAACCATCATACAGCCATTTGCTACATAAAGAGTGATAGCAATCCCCAATTGAAAAAATTTGGGTATGTTAAGATCTTTCGTAATACCTGCAGTCTAGAAAATCTACATTCTAAGGATTTGGCTCTGAAATCCTTTTATCAGGCATTCCCTACAAAATTTCGCTTTTTAGCACTTTCAAATTTTTAGTGAAAATCTAAACATACTTTTTTAATGTAATAAGTACTAGAATACTTGAGAGGCTAATTTCATGAAATGCTTCATCCTTCATGTCTGCAACACTGCTGCAATTGATTAATTACTTTGATTAATTTGTAATATTTAATTATATCAATAACCATAATCTAATTATTGCTTTATTATTTCTATTCATTAAACAAGCATTGACAATAATTTAACAGGCATGACATGTCATATTTCTGTTATAAGTTTAATTAAGTGACAGATCTGTCCCTCCCAATTTCACTACATGGAACAAACAAGAATGTGGCCTTACATAGCAGTGTCGAAACCATAGGTGTTGATGAGCAGCACACTTAAACTCATTGTCACATTCAATTAATTTCCAAATTACACCAAATTATTTGAAAATAATAGAAATTTAATGTTTTTACCCTAATTAAAAATATACATTATCCAGTACCTATACAGAATGTATTTTTGTTGTTGTCTACATCAGCAATTTATAAAAATGAGTTGTTAGCAGAAATGTAATACATACCACACATGAGACTATTATAAATCTTATTTAAGTTTTATATCAAATTAGTAAATACTAAAATTCTAAATCAAGGCATGTGCCACATTTAAATAAGCATGTGATTTTGAATAAATATTAAATGTGTATCTATCAAAACAGTGGTCTTTTGTAAAGGGATTGCAAGCCAACAGGAACTTCCCCAAGAGTGTTTTAAGCACCCCTGGTGGGATACACACTGAAGCTAGGGCAGAAAGATGTGTTTAAAGAAACTAAAAGCAAAGTTTACTACCTTTGGTTCAGTTGCCTAGCAGTAAAATAGTCAAACAGGGGTCAAAATATGTGCAACATTCCTAGGCTAAAACCTCTTTAATTTTTTTTCTACTGTAAAAGGTTCTAACTATAAAACTTGAGAGGAACTCAGTTGCAATTTTTGTGACATTTATTTTTCCTTTTTTGTATAATTTTATTCAAATGACCTTCTCCTACCTTCTGGACACGACCATAGATACTTCGCCAGCTACACTGTAGTTACCAGCTGTGGGTAATTTATTTTTGTAGTGAAAGCGAATCATTTATTAAGAGCTTGCTGACCTCGAACCCCAGTTTTGTGAGCAAATTGTCCTGATGGCAGTCATAAATAAACTATTCCATTCCTTAACTATTGGTAATCAAGAATTCTGACTGATTGAACTCACTTATTATTTGATTGTTCTGAATGCAATTCAAGGATATAGATTTGCAGTGGCACACGACTGCTGTAACCACAGTTTCTGTGAGTTGATAGCACAACTGGTTTATATTTTATGTCACACAGATATACACTTTTGAGTTAATATTTTTAAACAACTTCTGCAAACAAAATAGTGATGAATTCTAACCCAGTTCCACTTTTAAAAAAAGTTACAAATTTTCATAGTAGAAAGTGGTTTCTACCAGCCGTATTTGTGAGGATGAAGCAGGGACATTAGTATTCAGGAATGTTATTATTAAAAGTTGCAGTATTCAAAATCATGTCTCAATCATAAACAGGTTGCCTAAGTTAGCCGTCTGGCTCACATTAATGGTAAGAGTCACATCTGTCCCTACTGATTTCTCAAAGGTTGACATTTTCAGAAACCTGTGGAAAGAAAGAGAGTCTTAGAAAGCAAACATTTCTGAGCCTTTTGTTCTGAAACTTTAGAGAGCATGAGATTGTCCTGAAGGGTTTCAAACAGGCATTTCTTGATCCCACCCCCAAGAGTCTCTTTGTCAGTAAATCTAGAATGGAGCCCGATAATCTGCATTTCTAACAAGTTTTCCAAGGGATATTACTCTGCTATGCTGGAACACACTTTGAGAACCACTGGCTCAAGCAAATCAATTTACACTCTATCCCCAAACCTAGAGTATACCAGAAAAAAATAGATTTTTAAAAATTAGTAATTCATAATCCACAAAGAGATGACAGGTCTAGATAGGATAATTTTGGGACCAGACAATCCTTGGTAAGAGTAATACTGATGTAATTACTCTTTTTTCTTAATGTCAGCAATTTTCCTGGGATGACCTGCTTTTCTTCAATTGGTGATGGGAGTTAATATACATTGCTACAAATCAACAGAAATCGCCCTTATTAAACAATCCCTATTCTAAACTAATATTTTTGAAAGGCAAATTTCTCCCAAACTGTGCACATAGATTACAATGTTTCTTTTACTAGAAAAAAAATCAACTTTAAATGTATTAAGTGGGATATTTTTAAGCCAAGGAGAAGTTATATAACTGCAAGCATGGTCAGATGGGCAAATCTGCCTCAAAATAATCTATTTGAAATCAGCAGGATTTTTAACTGCATGGCTATAATTATTTCATTGATTTGACAAGGTTCCCACAGCTATGTACCTTGGTTCCTGCATTGACTTCTCAACAATCACAGTGAGCTACTGAACACCTGTCAGATTTGGGCAGGGGAGACCATGCTGAATTATAGGAAATAACATGCCTTATACAATTCCCTACGATGTCAAATTTCAGTGTTGGGTAGTGTGTATTAAGTTTCTCCCCTCTTTCATATTTTTCCATCTCTCCTCACTTCTCTTAATACCATTCTTCCTCCTTCTCCCAAAGGGAAAATGAACAGATACTGCAATCCCCACCCTCCACCAGGCAGTCTCTTCTGGTCTCTGCCTTTTCCACGTTTCTGCTTTCTTTCATTACCCCGCTCTCATCTTTGCCTTTCCCAGTGACCAGCAGCTGTCTCTGACAGACACAGTGGTTTATTGTACTTTCGTGATTGGGCAGTCAATCAACAGAGGCAATTAAAACTCTACTTTGATAGTTCTCCCTCAGTACATCCACCTTTAATGTATTTCCCAAGGGGCAGCTGAATCCCAAAGTGGTGAAAACATATCTTTATGTGCATTAATATCTTTTCAGGGTACACATGTGTGTGCACTCTCACACAGCTATGTGAGTGTAGCTAACAAATCGTTATTCGCATTGTTAGCTAAGTTGCTGATTTTTTGCTTATATTTAGTGTCTTCCAAATAAGTAAGATAACTTTATTAAAATGCTTTACATAATAAATAAATTGCATATCTGTTATTTGCATCTATTTTAATTTTATTCTTGATGCTAAAGGATTGACATTTGATTTCAAGAACAGTAATAGATGGATCAGAAACACAAGGTTGCAAAGATAAGTGTTCTTAGCTCAGCTATGGAGAAAGCTGGGGAAAAGTCTTTCTAAAAGCCAGGAGGCAAGTCCACAGCTTGCTGTGCAAGGGGCTGGGAATACTGGCTACTCATTTGTCCCTTTCTAGTCTATTTCAGTTTGAAACATAGGTGTAAGACTCAAAGTTTTCCTGATCTGATTATCTCTAATCCATGTGGAATTCAAGGGGAGGTGTGTGGTTCCCCCTCCAATGTAGTTAGTGGTACAGCAGTTTCTCTCCTCTGTACTTTGATTTCAGAGGAAAGGTATAGATGTGTGTGCACACTGACAGGTCCTGAACTGAGTGGCTGAGAAACAGATATAACTTATTTAACAGGGAACTTCATTCTTTGACTTTCTGGTGACCTTTATTTTATTATATGGATTTTACAGGTAATCTAGGTCTTTGTATGTAAGAGTATTCTTGAAGAAGAAATTATGCTCTTATTTTAGCTAGCCCTGAATTCATGTAACATCTTTATATTATTAACATTCCCATATTTTGTCTTACAGCCATGCATTTATACAGAATAATATAGCTTTCTCTTGGTGTGAATTTTACTTTGGTTACTTTAATAGGTGGGTTTTTGACAGCTTTCAGGTTTAAATATTTTATTCCAACATTTTCATTCATTTTCTTAAAATATTTTGGAAAAGTTGACACTTTTTCATTTCTTGTTCTCTTAAAAGTATTAATCTAATTAGGCAAGTTACTTTAATATGTTTTATTTATTTTAAGGTTCAAAAAACCCTAAATGTAAAGATACATTGTAAATCTTGGTTTACAATAGGGTAAACTAAGCAGTAAAATGATTTTCCTAAGATTCATATGTTAATAATTTAACACTGTAACCCTAACCTTAGTATTTGCTTCATTATAGTAAATGCTTAATAAGTAGTTGTTGAACTAATAATGCTATAGTCGGCTCATGTCAAAGGTTTTCTAATTCCAAGTTGTGTACAGTTTGCTTTTTTTATTCATTTACTCATTAATTTTATTAAACATTTATTAAGTAGGCCTCTAAAAACTACTCAAGATATAAATCAAAGGTTCAGATCCAAAAATCAACTGTATAGAGTGGTAGTTGAGCCCATATAACCACATGCTATCATTTAAAATGTTCATGTTAAAAGAGATGAGCAGAGGGAAAAAGTTATGATTTAAATGAGTGAGGATGAAGAGAAGTCATCAAATCAAGAGCAAATCACGAAGGTGGAGATATTGCAAAGGGGAAAACAAATTACATTGGATTGGCCAAAAAGTTCACTGGTTTTTGCCATAAGATGGTTCTAGTAGTGCTTAGTTGTCTTTAACTTCATTTGAAGTAATTTTGTTAGATTGTACTGTGACAGCTGTCACATCAGCAGGCATTAAAAAAACTTATCAAATTGGAAAACTTTTGTGTGGCCATTTTAATATTGAAGATGGAAGAAAATAAGCACATTTTTGGTGTATTATACTTTATTATTTCAAGAAATGTACAAATACAACTGAAATACAAAAAGAAAAAAGATTTGCGTTGTGTATAGAGAAGGTGCTGTGACTGATCAAAGGTGTTAGCAGTGTTTTGCAAAATTTCGTGCTCTCAATTTCCCACTGGACGATGCTCCACAGTCATGTAGAGCAGTTGAGGTTTATAATGATCAAATCAAGACATTAATTGAGAACAAACAGCATTATAGCATGCTGGAGGAGATACCCAACATGCTCAAAATATCCAAATCAATAGTTATTGGTGAAAATGAAAAATGTGTCTTTTATTTTACAGAAAAAAACTAAATGAATTGTTTGGCCAACCCAATAAAATATAGTCTTTCATGACAAAGTGCTTGAATGGCATAAAAACAGATAAGAAGCCCAGAAAATTTTTCACTGAGAAACTAGCCAGTGATAAGAACACACACTAGACTCTAGGCACCGTAGAGAATATTAGAAAAGTTTGATAGCTAATTAATAGCAAAAATATAGATCAGTAACTTAATGGAAATTGCTATTGTTTTGTTTCTTTTTTATATTTATTTTTGAGGGAAGATACTTATAAGCCAATAAAATATGGATTGCTTATTGCATTCATTATAATTGAATAAATTCTTCATAAAATTAGATAGGCTTATAAGGAAAATTGGAATCTTTAGTTGTTTGATGAGATTTATCTATAGTAGACTATGGCAAACAAACTTTAACATATGATCTTAACAGTGGCAGGAATAATAAAAAATATTATAAGTAGATCTGTGTATTTCAGACACAGAATGAGGATTTAACAAAAATATCAGAGTTAAGTAGAAAAATGCAAAAGAAATTATAACATAGACTGAATGGCCCTAATATATAATGAGTGCTAATAAATAATTAAATTTTAAAAACTCTTTTGAAATAGATACATGGTCCCGGCTGTTGTGGCTCAGTGGATTGAGTGCTGGCCAGTGAACCAAAGGGGTTGCTGGTTCTATTACCAGTCAGGGCACATGCCTTGGTTGCAGGCCAGGTCCCCAGTAAGAGGTGCATGAGGGGCAACCACACACTGATGTTGCTCTCCCTCTCTTTCTCTTTCCCTTCCCCTCTCTCTACAAATAAATAGATAAAATCTTAATAAAATAAAATACATAAATAACACAAACAGATAATTTTAAAGTATTAAAATATGAAGATGTTTCCTCATTCATGACCATTGATATATAAAATAAAATAAGAGACTACTGTATTTTTATAATCAAAATGTTAATAAGATTTAATTTAAAAAGATTTAATTTTCTTTCCAATTATTTTGTAGAAGACATTTGTCATTCCTTTTTGAATAATGAACACATTTAAAATATTTTTTCAACACATTCTTGTAATAAGCATTCTCCAAAATAATAGTGGAAAAAATTATGTAAATTTTTTGCAGGGAAATTTAACAATATGCACCAGAAACAATAAAATATAAATAATTGTTTCTGGTGATAATTTTCTTCATCTAGATTGCTCTCTGAAAAGAAGTTTGCAAAAAGTTATATGCATGGGTGTTCAACACAATTTTACTTATAGAAATACATTTAAGTAAAATATGGAATGTCCACATTCTTGGATATGTTCACTGTATTTGACATATATGTTTTTATATTTGAATGTCCACTATAAGCATAATTGAATTTATAAAGAAGACATTGTTTATATTTATTGACATGGACCACATGTCAAAAAATAAGACCACAGTATATTGTTTTATGGGAAAAGTTATATTCAAAGCAATATTTATAATAGATTCCATTTTTGTAAAGACCATGGATGCTAGAAAATACATTTGGAAGTGCATACCCCAAATCATTAGCAATGATTTCTTTTTAGTGTGGTATTATAAGCACATTTTTCTATATTCACCTATTTGGTGTGAATTTTTATAAATGAAATTTTTTTGATAGCTAAGAAAACGCAAACTTGCTTTCATTTGGGAGAAATGAAAGAATTAAACTCCCCATTAGTTTTATAATAGTTTCATCAATATCTTTTTTTATCTCTTTCCTATGATCAAAACTAGAAAATATGATTACCTCTGCAACTTATACAGAAAAACCAGCATCCATTGAAACAGCTGGGTTGAAATTTGTATGTAGAGGAATGGTCATGTGACCATACCATCTCGCCTTTGTTAAAAGATGAGTTCAATTATGGGGTTGAGTTCTTATTGCTTGAAATATGTAGGTTAATATTATTGTAATTAATTATTTTCAACAGAGTTATGAATAGGTAAAAAAAATACTGACCCAGTATTGATTTACTTTAAGGTTTATACTTTTTACATTTGCCTGAGATTATTTTGATCAAATTTATAGAAAATTATTTTTGAAAATTATTCTTACACAGTGGTGTGTTGCTAATGAGGGGGATATGTTCAGAGAAATGTGTCCTTAGGTGATTTCATCACTGGGCTATCATAGAATGCACTTACACTAAGTAGATGACATCGCCTACTCTTCACCTGGGTATATGCTATAGCCTGTAGCTTCTAGGTGCCAAACCTGTACATCATGTGTCTGTACCGAACGCTGTATAACCCAGTGATATGTATGTGTATGTCTAAACATATGAAAGATTCAGTAAAAATGTGGTATAAAAAATTTAAAATGGTACACCTGTGTAGGAGAAAATGGTATGCCTGTATAGGACAGTTGTTATGAATAACTTGCAGGTCTGCAACTTGCAACACAGAACTTGCAGGTCTGGCAGTTGCTCTGGGTGAGTCAATGGGTGAGAAGTGAGTGAATGTGAAGGCCAAGAGCATCACTGTACACGGCCATAAACTTCGTAGACACTGTTGCACAAGCTGCTCCTTCTAACAGAGTCGTAAGTAGAACATCAGTGCTGTCAGTGCTGCTCCATGAGCTGGGCTGTGGGCTAGAGTCATTGCAGATATGAAGAGAAACTGGCTGGGTAACATGTCGACCACCACGAGAGTGATTGTCTGGAGGGAGTAAAATGCGTCCTGAAGGTCAGTAGGAATAAGAAATTAAGAAGGAGAGATAAAGGAACATGGGGATTGTTGTGGAAAAGTCATTTTAACTATTGCATGCTAGAGCAGTAGTAAGATTAAGCAACTTTGTGGTATTCATTTTTTAAAGGGTTTTCAACATGGAGTGAGGGTGTTGATACTGAGGACACTGTACTTTGACTTTGAAAAGTTGATTTTGGCCCCACTGACCCTATCTGGTACAGACGGTTCTTTCTGGCATTGAATTGATAGGAAAAATAAAATTTATCTAAGTTTCATATCATTGCAACTGGAAAACATTTCCAAACTACCAGAACAGCCTGGCCCCACATGACCACAGAAAGCTTTTACTAAGGTGGCAATGCGAGTTAATACCTGTTAAGGTAGCTCCTGCAGACGTGTGTCCCTATAAAGGATCTTAGGTCCTCAACCAAGAATTCATCGCCATGTACTGAAAACCACCAAGGTAGATCTGGGAGGGCTGTATCACCGCTGACTATGTAGTGCAGGGGGACAGACTCCTCTGTGCTGACACAGGTCAGGGGTGACTGATTGGGATGTAATCTGTGCACTCAGAATCGGGGTGCTGTGAGTGAGAGGGAATCTATTACCAAGGCCCCATAGATATTGCTCCAAGAAGAGAGGAAAAAAACTTGCTCTTGAATCACATAGCCTTCCATTTCTTACAAAAATTTCAGCTCCATCATTGTGTTAAGGGGCCACCATCATATGCATAGTCCATCATTGGTAACACATCATTATATGGCACATTACTGTACAGTAACGGTCAATAAACTGTCACATTTTTGTCTAGAATTATGTAAAATGTTATGTTAACATTTCACAATTAATGGCCTTTCAGCAGTCTTATTATGAGTAGCTCTAAAGCAAGCTGTCATAATAAAATAGGGATCACCGGCAAATCATTTCAAAACATTATTATTTAGAAGGTTTATAATAAGACATCTCTCATACATCAGATGACTTTCAAAATAATGAGCTGCATTGTTATTAGCTAACAATGTGTTAGGAGGAAATATTTTTCTTCCTAAATTTACATTTTATTGAGATTTCCACACACCCCTATACATGGTAGGATGACTGAGGGTTGAAGTTACATGTCTGTTCTCTCCATCTGTACCCATTTACTCACAATTTTCCAAGAAAGAATCATTGATCCAAACCTACTAGACTTTGGGCCACATTTCTAATGTGTAAAACCAGGATTTTCTAGTGCCCTATTGTGACATGGTGCTTCCTATATCACTCTGCCCAGGACTCACTAAAATGAGTCAAATACCTGGACTTCTAATAACTGTTCCTAGGCTGTTTAGACTCCAAGGGACATATGAGTATACAGAGCTCAAGGTTTAGTTTGAGGAAGTAGAGGAAGATCCAACACCAGTCTCACTTTTACCCAGGAGCTCTGCTTTTAGAGTGCCGCTAGTTAAGTCCTGTATTCTCTCACTGTGCCGTTAAATATCACTCTTCCATCTCTCATTCCTTGTTAGACCAATGTAGGAAATGTAGGAAGTCACCAATGTAGGAAAGACGTTTCTACTGTGGCAATACTTATCTTATTACAATACAATAATTAATACAATTACTTATTAATACAATTAATACAATTACTTATCTTTCAGTAGATAACAGAGATTGTCTTTGCTCCTTTAGCATCCCTTTCTATTCTCTTTCATTCCCTTTATTACTATTTTTATAGAATTTGTCATACCTGACTAAAAAAAATGCTATATCTACCATGATTAAATTGTTTATTAAATTAAAAAGAAATCAAATGAATTAGAAGATATATTGACTCATCATTTATAAATAAGGTAGTTTGTTCCATGTTTGCTCTCTGACATACCTATAACCTCTATCTGCAGACCTCTGGAAGTTTTCGAAGTATGGACTCCAAGGACCATACAGAGGATAATAAGAAAAAGACTGCAGGCTTCAGTTAGGCGCTGGCTTCCTAACAGAAGCGTTTCCTTTGTAGAGAATGTGAGGGAAGAGATATTGAGATGACTAGAGTAAACAGTAGGTGCTTTCATTTCAGATGCCATAGACTTCACATCTCTTATCTTCCTATCTCCATATATTTTAAAGGGTGATGCCAAAACACATATATTTGTTCCAAAAGGCAAAGAAAAGAAAAGAATATAATAGAAAAGAATTATACCTTTATCAAGCAAATACAGTTTTATAGTGAAGAAGACTAGAAGCTAAACTCTCTACTATATTTAGTCAAGAAGATAAGAAACCAACATGAAAAACCAATAGATATTGTAAAAATAGCTCGGTTGGCTTAAAGAGAGGATGAAAATGGCAAAGGGTAATGGAACATGAGAAATCCATATCTGAATGTCCAAGGAAGCAATAGTGTCTCAAATGCCATGGCTTTCTAAGAATATGACAGCATGTTGTAAAAATGAACATCTTAATGGTAGACCTTTTCCAAATGGGTACATGTTGAAAGGAATGTTCTATAGACATTGCACAAGCTGGAAAGGATCCTGATAGGGTGAAGGCTTTCTTAAGGATTCTTTTTCTCTTTCTTTCTCATATAATGCTGTGTGTTCCTGGCATATACAAGCAATACTGACCTAACTTAGAAATCTAATTTGTGTGAAATAGGCAATTGTATTTAGAATAACAGTTGCAGATGTTAAAATATTGTGATTTGTAAATGTTGTTTGAATGAAGAACTTTCTGTGATGTCTTATTTGTACCCTACCTCTGAAAATGAGAAAACATGAGTAACTAAAGGTTGAAGTAATTCAAATTTGGAAATTGTTAAGGAAACTCTTGCCAATCAATTAGAAAACAATCTAAGATTGATTTCTAGTCTGGTCTGGGTGAAAGGGGGATTCACACTTGGACTAGTGGGAGAATAAACATTAGGCCAGATTGCATATTTATTCATTCAGTATTCATTATCTCAAAAACATGTCCAAGACTAACAGAGAAGAATGGAACAGGCTCCTAAAGCATATAATCAAGATTTGTACCTGTGACTTACGGCTGTAGAACTTCACTGTGGGAAAATGTCTCTTTACTGCTCTTCCAAAGGAGGAATTGTGAATGGATAATAAGAGCCAGACAAAAAGTCTGAATTTGACACATCCATATCCACAGACATCTACCGAAATTACTGTTGACCTGAAAAGAACAGCAGCCAGTGGAGGGTTATTATTTTTTATGGCTGCTGTAACAAATTACCACAAATGCAGTGGCTTACAACAACACAGATTTACGATCTTTCTTTTCTATAGTTCAAGATTCCAAAATGAGTCTTGCTCTACTAAAATAAAGGTGTTAGAAAGGCTACATTTATAGGCTCTGGGGAGAATCCATTTCCTTTCCTTTCCAGACTCTACACTCTGCCCGCATTCCTTGGTTCATGCTCTTCTTCTGCCATATTCAAAGCAAGAATGGCTGGTTCTGCCTTTATCACATTCATTCTGACACTTTTTGTGCTCACATCTCTCTGACTCCCTCTTATGATTACATTAGACTCACCTTGATAATACAGGATTAACTCCCAAAGTCAACAGCTAACTACCAATGTTAATTGCATCTGCAGTCCTAATTCTGCTTTGTCACATAACATAATAAAATCACAGGTTCCAGGGGTCATAATTGTGGTGACCACAGAAAGCTAGGTCTTCCTGGGATGGGGGTGGGGATCAGGTGGATTTGTATGCTTACCAGTAAGACCAAGAAGAGATGAGCCTTCCTGTTTGGGCGATGATATAATGTCATTAGGAGAGGAGTGAGTGGAGCGGCACCCCAGTGACTCAGGCAGGCTTGGAAAAATAATCCATATTGAGTTTTGCTCTAATAAATTACTACGTAAATGCCCTTTTGGTATGCTGAATTGGCAAGGGAATAATGAACTATATAGGTTTCTATAGTTTTTAGACTAAAAGATTCTTAAACTTGATCTCAATATTTAAGAATGTAATTTAGTAAAAGATCAAAAACAGGAAAAAAGCAAATAATAATGCTACAAGACAAACTATTTCTAAAAAGGCAAAAATGCTAAAATGTTCTGGAGCATTTAGAGGGTAAGCTTATCTTTCAATGGTAGGATCACCATCATTAAGAAGGATTTTAAAGGGGGTAATTCTAAGTAACTTTGTTGTATCATTTTGATTAGTTCAGTCAAGGATTGGGAGTCGGTATATTTTACTGGAAAGAGTAGACACTTTGGAGTCAAGGAAAACTTGAGAACTGAAACCTCACTTACTTAATCTAGTTCTACCTAATTTCTAGCAAGTTTTAACCTCTCCGAGCCTCAATTCACTCTATATAAAATCAGAAAAATAACACCTATTCCTCAGGATTGTTTTGAGGTGATATTAGAGATACAGTATTTAAAGCATCTAGCATGCTTCTTGCCACAAAAGAGATTTCCCGCTGGGAAGTAACTATCATTTGAAGCTGCAGTCTGAACCCAGTTGCATTGGTTTTTAGTCACACACTTTGGAAACGTGTGTGTCTTCCACAAACACTCTTTATTATCTTCTTTCCTAATGTCCCCTTTTTTAGATTACATATGCCTGGCATCTTAACTAAAAATATAATATTTTTAAAATCAGAGTATGGTTTTAGGCACAAAAATCTCAGTAAATACCAGATTCCTTTGAGCAGCACGTTGATTTAAGGTTATATTGTACTTATATGTTCAAGAAACAATTATTTGTAAAAGCAAAATTATTACTGTATTTGTGACTTTGGAATACTTACCAGTACAATAATATTAAATGCATTAGGTTATTACATGTCTATGAAATGACTCTAAAATGTAAAATTAAAAGTATTTAAATGAGAAGAAAATAAAAGTGAAGGGTAACACAGAATTCGAATCAGCACGGTGAGCACACTCCGAGCTTCAGTAGGTACTTCTCTTTGCATCCTCCATGCCACCCGGTAGAGCCTGAAACACCTAGAGCCCCCCCCAAATAAAGTTGTGGAATTAAAACCAGAGTTTCTGTCATGTCCATTAGTTTTTCTTACTTTGCATTGGCATTAAGAGATGTTTAACAAATAGTTATAGGTATTGTGACTAAACTGAGTCAAATTTGATACTTACATTTAACTATTGGACTTCATACTCCTGTTCGCAGTTTGTCTGATTCTAATTCATTGTTAACCTTTACCACTGTTTTCAGCATATGCATTTCATTAGTATATGTGAAATCCTATGTGGAATTAAACCAATCCCCCAAACAAATGAACTTTTGGATATTTATTAAGATAAAACTTAATTTCCATATTGTCTCTGTTAAAGAAGAGAGTAGCAAAATTAATAATATTTTATGTTTTTATGTATCTTTTATATTCAAATAAGGTAGTACTTTTCCTGTAACCATGAAGATTCTGTCTCTGGCACAAGGAACCAGGAAATATAATTGAATGGCTTAGTTAGCACCATTAATAGGTGGTGGTGTCACCTCTATGACTCCCATAGTCCTTTTTGACACACTCATGCATAAAGTGTATACAGATTTCTCTCAGCTCTTCAAGACTCAAACAAAATTACATGAACAAATAATCTCTCCATGCAATGTAGTGTAATTTATGTAGATTTTGGACATTTTCTAACTTTACTTTCTAGTCATCTTTTTTGTCCTTGGTTGCTTTTGAATAGAGGGCTTTCCAATATTTTTCTCTCATCCACTTGGTTATCTCCCTGTGCACGGCTCCAAACTATGGAGTGGCTAATTTGTGGAGTAGGAAAACAGGTGGCCTCTTCAAGTTTTGGCTTTAAAGTGGTCCAGTGAGAAAGGGGACAAGCCAAACAACTGCATAGAGCCTTGGATTGGGAGAAACCTGTTCAGACAAGAAAGCTATCTGCAAAACAGTCATTTAGCAGGTGTCTAAAAAGTTCTTTCCATTAAGAGACAGTTTGTTCTTATTTGTGGCATGCAAGGTAAAATGTATATAATTATGTATTATCAAGTTAAATCATGTTTCAAAACAACTAAGTCTTTAAATTATCATTTCATTTATTCACTCAATTATTCACTCAGTAAATATGTATATCCACGATTGTTACTGTTCTAGCACCTGGGGATACTGTACAGTCTTACACAAAACAAATGTACCTGCATCAGGAAAGCTTTTATTCTAGTGGGAGAAGCAGAAAATAAGCAAATACAATATAAGTAATAATTAAGGTTATAAGGAAAATACCACTGGACAAGAGGGTAGAATTTGTGGCTGACATTTTAGGCAGAGTGGTCAGGGAAGTTCATTGTCTTTTGTATACAACTGAGAAGAAACGTCTAAATTTAATCTTGTCTATTTTCCAATGACTACTAATATAATTTCTGTTAATGATTCTTAAGAATTTTTGAAACTTGCTAATGTCACTCTTATTATGTATTAGCTTACTAGGGACACTTAGCATTCTTCATAAGATTGTGTAGACTATCTTGTATAAAGTACATTATTCTATTTTCCCAGTGGTCCATAGAGTTGGCAATTCAGCAGCTAACAATGGAGAAGACAGAAGGGATGATGTTCCTGGGAGGAAATAGGTGGAAAGGTGAAAAAAAACTTTGGACTAATTTGGCAAGAATTTTCAACTAGGAAAAAAGACCTGTTTTTTTTTTTTTGGAGTATCTTATATCTTTCCATGCACTCTGCCTCTGCCTTTCTGAAACTCTCTCACATTATGAGAAACCCCAGTCAGTGAAACAGAACTGTGGACTTGGGTTTTCAGTGTCTTGGAGATGTGTGATCGAGGAGAAAGAGCATTTTTGTCAGGAGCATTGGGTCAGGATGTGTTCCTATAATTCCACATTGGAGCTTGGGAATCATATTCCAATAGAGATGCATTATTAAAGCTACTTAGAGGCTGTAGTAATAATATGTGTCAACTCATTTTTTTCATAATTTTATAACATTTCATATATTCTGAATATAAATGTTTTTTGCTAGATATGTGTTGTCTTTGGATTCCCAAGAGTTAAAAAAAATACTGAAGACTAACTTGGGAAACAACTTTAAACCAGTATACACAATATTATTTACATGATGAAAAGGAGCATCTGATTCCAAACAAATGATTTAAGAATGTACCCAGAGAATCCAACCTATTTGCTAAGTTGGAAACTGCTTTAGAATGAGTATTCTGAATAGAATTATTCTCAGCACTATAAAGAATGTTTAGAAACATAATTACACATAAAGCTCACACAAATACAGTATCATTTTGTACAAAGAAGAAACAAGAAAATGACTGAATGATTTCCCCAAAACAAGTTAAAAATGGCAGACTATCAAAAGCTACTTCTTTACTTTTTTCCTTTTCAAAATGTGTTTAAAACTGTAATATCAGGGATAAAGTATTTCATAAAAATGTTAATATCATGAGTTAGTTCGTAGAACGGAAATTAATTCACAGACATTATCAAATGAAAGTCCTGAATGGTAAAGCTCTTTCTGGAAAAGGTTATTTGTAATGGCCAAATTCGTCACTGTTTAGAGTCTTGTAAAGGTCACAATGGAAGGTTTTCACTTGTTTTAAATAAAATTCTATATTTTAAAAATAAATATGCTTTTCTTCCATCTCATAGAAATATCAGTGCTGTTTGTACTATAATTTACTTTTTGAGCTTCTGACATTTACCCAGCTGACTGTCTTTGGAGAACAATCTCTTGACTGAGAAGCACTCAAGGTAGGGAAACTGTCAATTAACAAATTACTGTTTGATGCATTGCAACGTGAAGGAACTCTTCAAATTTAAGAAGTGACCTTATTAATGATTTTTGTGTCTGCTATCTCAATCTAAATTTTAAGCAGAGCCTTTGTATAAATGCTGAGTAATTTGACTAACAAAGATACCATCAAAAAAGAGGAATAGCTCAATTAAAATAATAATTGTATTGTAATCGTCAAGAGTTTCTAAGTTCATAAAATGTTAACTCAGATTTCTAGTATTTTGAAAGCCTCAGTTTTATAGGTTTATTTTTTTATCTTGAAGGTGAAAGTATTAAAATCATGAATTAGAATAGTATGATTTTACATATATTTATATATAAAATTTGAATTAATAATGAAACTGATATTATTTTTAATGATGTAAAAGACTGAATACATAATTTAGTAAGGTTTATGTTTTACATTTATTCTGAAAATATTTTAACACATATACACATCAACAAGGTAAATTATCTAAAAGTAAGTACTTTTTAAGAGTAATTCAAAGTAATAATTCAAAGAAAAATGAAGCTAATGGGCATAAACTCATTGCCAAAGATGAATGTTTTCCTTTCTCTTGTAATTGGCAGCACTCTAAATTATGTATTTATGAATGGATGATATAATACAGAAATTCAATTTATGCATTTAGTATCATGTATACTAATATATACCAAACTTTTATTGGAACATGAACTTGTACCTCCAGTGTATTTTTTTAAAATATTAGATGTTTTATACCCAAGATCATAAGTTTTGCTAAAAAAAAATTCATCTTCAATGTAAGCTCAGGAATGAATGTTACATAAATATTTTTATATCCACACAGTAATCCTCTCCAAAGAAGGGAAAATTTAATTATGGTTAAAGGTGAGTTAAATGGGTTGCTTGGATTAAATAAAAAATATTTTAGCTTTAAAATGTGTATCATTTAAGATTTCTATGTTAGATCAGGATAAAATAAAATATTGTTCAATATATTTTTTATTATTACAGAGCTAATATAAATGTAATGTTCTTCTGGATGTCTATGTCCACGAGAATAAATATAGCATAAATCTTTTGCATGTTATACATGCTAATGTCATGGAGATGTTTATTAAAAGATATTTATAATATACATTGCATACTATTTATGTCACTTGTCAATACCACTTCTGCCTACTTCAATACCACCTACCAACTGCTTAACTCTTTGCTGTTAATCTCTTGCAATCCTGTTTAGAAATCATACATTATTGGAAGCCACCTTTAAACCCCCAAATGTGTGTGTGTGTGTGTAAATGGATTTATAAGAAATACAGAAAAATGCATATATATGAATAGGTCATAATCTCATTGAGGTAAGGAAGGCAATAGGCAATTTAAATACAATGAAGTAAGTGATATAAAAAAGGTAAATTAGGGGGATGGCAGAGATGCAGTTCTGGGGGTTAAAGGAAGCTTCAGGAACGTATGACTTCTAAACCAGACTGTGAAGAATTATCAGGAATAGCATAAGCGGATTGTGGGTTAAAGTAGACAGAAGTGCTATAGGAAGGTGACATGAATAGTTTTACCAAAAGAAAGGAGAATCAAATAAAAAAAAAACCAAACATGTCATTTCCTCATTTACTATTCTCTCATTTTCAAAGTATTTCTTATGATAGCTAACCAAGTCTAACATTTTTATCTAAACATGGCAATGGACTTGAGACAATGCTTTCCATGTCTGGACTACAATGATTTCTTCAAACTCATGCATTGGCTTGTTTGTTTCTCTTTGACCAAGTAAAAGTTTTAATGGCAAATTTGGTGTTGGCTTCCTAATTCCAGTAAAGGAACGCTAAAGTACCATGAACTATTGTAATAAACAATTCAGAGTATTATTTAAATAACACAAATTCTCAAAGTCAACATGTTGCTTTTTAATGGTATTATATTGTGGTGCCATTGAGAGTGGCAAGTTAAATATTAGAGTCTGCCTTTCTCTGGACCTAATTCTATATGTGGCATCCTCATTCAGAGCACGTGAGAATCTAAGTCAGATTCCTGCAATGTGTTGTGGTGTCATGATAAAAACTGTGTCTTCTTTCATCAGTTTGTTCTTCCTTGTTATTTCTTGGAACTTTTGCTAGAATATAAGGCATCCTTATTAGAATGCTCATCAAACAGATTTCAGCACTGCCTGTGTTAATAAAAATCATATGAAGTATTCTTTTAGAAGCATGACAGGGAACTGTTCATCCACCATGAGTGTTGCATTAAGTGGCACAGAGCCATGGTCTCCAGGAACACTGCCAGACTTTTTAATATGCTTTAGTATCATGGAGTCACCTTTATTTCAATATCTGTCCAATTCATAGACTTACTTGCCTGTGTTTCTTCATAGTGTACCTAGCCACACAGCATTCAGTCACTTCAATTCAGATTCTTTGTATGCTTGAGTGGATGAGAGAACCTGAAAAAATGGTCTGCTCAGAAACCTGTCCTTGTCACCCAAAAATGAGCCAAGAGGAAGTAAATCCCCAAAGTTCCAGTTAAAACATCTTCTACAATATACTTTACAAGCATTAACATTTTTATTATAATTTGATTTTTAAGTGAACATTCACATGATATTTGTAAAATCTACAAGCCAAAGAGGTTACTCTGACCAGTTTCACCAAAATCTGTATCTTGAATTATATCAAGAAGTCTATTTAAAAATCTATGTACTACCTAACGGTGGTTGCACAATAAGAATAATACTGTCCTTTTGCTCTTTGTCAGTCTGGCTGATGCTCCAGACTGCACTGACCACGTAATGCTGGAATATAGATCCCTTCTGCTCTGGCTTACTCCCAATTATATCCAGATGCTCTGCACATCTTCTTCAACCCAGGGAGAAGCAGAGAAGAACTTCAAGAATGTCTCATGTTGTCACTTCGCAATGATACTTTTCCTCCCCTGAAAAACATTTTTTCTGGTCTTGGAGTGGGTAGGGGAAAAGTTGAAAAATACTGGCTGTGACTGGTACTCAATTACATGCCAGGTAACTAGAATCATTTGGGAACTCAAAATAACAATAACAATAATAATAATAATAATAATAATAATAATAACAACAACAACATTTTGAAATAGATAAAGTAAACTGTCTGTGTCTATTCTCTTAAGAGCAATGTTAATCATGTCTATAACTTTTAGAGAATTCTTTTAGTTTCAAATAAATCAAATGTTTTTTCTCTCCAGTCACTGATGGGAAATTGACTATACTGAATCAACACATGAAGCCCACAGCACTTTCCCCAGCAGGTTTACTTTGAGGAACAAGATCATCCCTCCTTGCACGTTGCACACCATTTTGCACGTGCTCTGGTAACAACACCACTATTATTCCGGAGACAAATCCTCATTCTGTACTCTCCTGATAGAAAGCTAGTGTTTGAGTGATAGTTCTTCCATGGACAGAGCAGCTGCCAGCACATTCTGTGACAAAAGCTATCTTAATGAAACAATAAGAGATGTATGTCACTTCTATCTACTACTTGTAGGCTTGGAATGTGACCAGGAAAGTGTCTCATTTGCATCTGGAGTAAGTCATTATTAGTCTGGGCAACATAAAGACATTTTTGTTCCCACCAAACACCTCAGTCTCAGCCTCCAGCACCATTCCTAAAATTCTCATGAAGGTTCTAAATTATTTTTAGAGTAATGCTTTTGTCTTTGTCTTTAACCTTTACACTGCCAGATGACGAAGATGATATCAACAGGGTGGAAGGATAAAACCTGATCCTTGAAACTAATTATCCGAATGAATAAATGTCTACTGTTTACCTATGTGTGGACAAAAATGGGGGCGCTATTCTAAATCTAATCAAAAGTAACCTCACAGGGCTATCTGCTAATAAACTCCTCATTTATTATAGTGGATAGTCACACTTTATGCAACTTCTTTACTAAAAGGTTTATCTTTGCCTTAATCAAGCCTTGCCATTATTATTCATGCATCTAGATTAACACACCTTTGAAGTACTTCCTTTTTAGATCCTTCAGAAGCATAACCACCCTCAAGATAGAACATAATCTTATTAACTATCCTGTAGCCCAATCCCCACTGTTTTCTCCCACCTTCTTATAGTCTTCTTTATGTTCTCGCCTTAATTCTAAATGTACTACAGAACTGTAAACTGTCATTCTCTGGCACATTGGAGATCTTGTTTCCCGGCGTGTTGTCATTTTGGCTCAGATAAAATCTTATAAATTTTTTCTACAGGTTTGGACATTCTTACATCAGCATGTGGACAATCAGCTCCTCAAAGCTGGTGGTCATGTGTCTTTAATCTCTGTGTCTGCAGCTCCAAGCTAAGAAACTGGAACATCACACTGGATATGTAAATACTGGGCAAATAAATGCAGTATGACACCAGAGGCCAGCAGATATTCATTTAAAGGAGATTTAGTCTACAAAGTTCATATAGTTTTGCCCCAAGGCAGACAAGTAAACTGATGCTTAAAGTTATAAAGTGTGTCACTGAGGTTTATTGCCAACTGCTCTGGGCTCTAAAAGAAACTGGGGCATTCAGGATCAGTATACTGGAAGAAGTGATATTTAAGCTGAGAATATTCCGTTTAATTTGGAAATCATTTTGAAAAATAAGCAGGAATTAGGTGAAGAAAGGGAAAGGCTTTAGTATGGAGTACAAACAGAATATTTGAATGACCAGAGAAAGAAAACGAAAACACATGAATAATTTGGGAAATAGTACGCCATTGCATGTGGCTGGAGGGAGAGAATCTGTGTGTGTGTGTGTGTGTGCACGTTTCTATAAATGGCTTAACTAAAGTTGGAATGATAGACACATCTAACCAGATCATGAAGGACCAGGGTTTTTAACTGAAGACATCAAGCTTAATTCTGAATTGCTAAGGGAAAAGCAAAGAACCTGAACAAAGAAAAAGACCAAGTCTGATTAACATTTAGAAACACCACTCTGGCTGCAGAAAAGTGTAGAGCTTTGATATAGCCAGGCTGGAGGCAGCAAGACCAGTCAGGAGATCAGCATTATTTTATAATTTATAAGAAATAAAGTGATTTTTTTGCTCATCTTTCATTTTTAATTGTTTAATATAATTTCAATGATGTTTTCATTAAAATATTTACTATAACATCAACCTGGAATTTTTTCTTAGTATTTCCTGGAATCCCATCCTGTGATAATAAGTTCTTTTTTAATTATTGAAATTGACACTCATTTTTGTTTTAAAGAAAGGCAATGCTATATTTAAAACTTTAATTGGAAGTGGTGATTAATACAGTGTACAATTTGATATTAGATAGACTAAAATGAGGAAAATTTGTGACCTTAACCAGAGCCCTGCCATACTTCTGAGTTTTCTTCCAAAACAAATATAAAACCATTTCTTTCAAATTTCCCCCATCAGTGACTTTAATTAGTGATTAGTGGTTATTGCTTGTGGTTTCTGCTTCTTCTCTATTAATAAAAGGTCACAAATTAATGATTACTTTAAAATGTGCTAAAATAAATCATCCTTAGTAAATAACATTTTTGTTACCATTTTATGCATGCTGCTCTCCGAAACAAGATGGGGGTAAGCTGGGAAAAATGAATAGTGTTATATTGAGCTTTTATAACCATTTTCCCCTGGAAGTGGAAAACTTTATTCATAACAGCCAAACTCCAAACATATGACAATACTAGCTTTTCTACTCCAAAAATTGGGGTTTAATAAAATGTAAAATGTAAATGATTAGTCAATTCAGGTCAGTCTGAAAGGGACAACAAAGTGACATTTCGATTTAAACAGAACCTGCTATCACCAACCTTAATCAGACATTCTAATTAATGAGTTGAAGAACAATATTTTCTATTCCTTAATCCCAAAGAAGACCCATAGTCATAACTTTGTTCAAATGCCACAGAAACCAATATGAAAATAACCATGAACAGAGTTGAACATAAATATGTTGTTCTAAGTTATAGATTCTACTCTATTTTTTATTTTCTTCAAATATAATTCAATCATGAGTAATACATATAAACCTGCATATGAATTACTTAATATAATTTAATCATTTGTCAAACTCTTACTATGGGCAAAGTAGTACAATGTGAGGAGCTCATCATGTGGTCATTCATTCATTCACCAAACATGTATTGAGCTATTACCTAGGATGTGTTCTAGATAATGGGAAGTGATTTCCAAGAAAAAAAAACTTGTAACTGCACTTGGAATAGAAGAAGATATTATTCAAATAATCTCAATACAAAAATAAATTGACAACTCTGCTAAGTGATATGATAGAAAGACATTTCACTCATATATGGGAGTTATTCTAGTAAGAAAGATCAAGGTAATCTTCTTTGTGGAAGTTGTACTTTTAGGTCTGGGGGTAACATTGGTTAGTACAATGATACAGGTTTCATGTACACAATTGTATGATACGTGATCTGTATATTGCATATGCATCTATCACACAAAGTCAAATATCCTTTCATCACCAGGTATGTGGCCCTTTCAGCCTTTACTACTTCCTTTCCCCCAACTTTTTCCTCTGATAACCACCATACTGTCCTCTGTGCCTATGAGTTTTTATTTGTTTTTTTTTTGTCTTGTTCACTCATTTATTGATTTCAGTTTTATATCCCACTGAAATGAAATCGTATGGTCCTCGACTTTTTCTGTCTGACTTATTTTGCTCCACAAGATATTCTAAGATGTATCCATATTGTCACAAGTAGCAGTCTTTCATCTTTTCTTATGGCTGAGTAGTATTCCATTATGTAGCAGTACCATTTCTTTACCCAATCATCTATGGAAGGACTCCGGTTGTTTTCATGGCTTGGCCATTGTGAAGAATGCTTCCAAGAACATAAAAGCACATATAACTTGGCAAATAAATGTTTTCAAATTTTTCAGAAGGAAGTTGTACTTTAGTTGACATCTGATATTGACAACCAAAGTCCTTGAGTTGGACTTAAGTTAAAGAAGCAGGAAAGACATCTAAGGAAAAGGAAATGGACTATGCAAATGTCTTGTAGTTAGGAGAGATCATGATGAAAGATCACTCTAATAAAAAAGGGGATGGTGTTGGAAAGGAAGTCAGCTCAGGCTGGAAAATCTCAATGGGAAAATACCAAAAAATTGTAAGCATGAGCAGGAGAATTTGGGGGAGATACCCTCAAAAGATGATGTCAAATTTTTGTTTTGAGAACACCTCTCTAATTACCATGTGGAAAATCGAGTTAATAAGACTCACAGTAGTAGGTCTAGCTCAGCAGTGAATCTGAGGCAGAGATGATATGGTGGTGATTAAATCCCCGAGGGTAATTGAGATTACCTAGTAAGAAAATATCAAGTGAGAAAGGAGAAAGTTTTAGATCAAGTCTAGAGGAACTCTAAATGTATTGGCTAGGGAGAAGATAATGAGACTACAAAAGGGAAAGGAAGGCGTAGCCAGAGGGTTACAAGGAAACTAGGCGAAAGTCATGCCATGAAAATGAAGGAAGGGAGAGTGTTTTAAGACAGTGCTTAACTGCATCAAATGCTACAAAATCATTATATAAGATAAGTATTTAAAAATATCCATTATTTTTATCAACATGCACTCATTGATGATGATGATAAAACTTACTTCACGGAATGGCGATGATGACAGGCCTACCAGCGTGAGTTGAAAGGTGCATAGGAAGCCGTAGGTGTGGGCCAGTACCTGTCCGGCTACAAAGGGGAGAAGCGACATGCACCTACAACTGCAAAGGAATGAACGGGAGAATAAAGTTTTGTTTTGCATTTTATTTGTTTGTTTAACTAATTAAAGAAATATGATAATGTTGAGGATTTCTGGAACAACTACAAGAAGAAATTGAATATATAAGAGAAAAGATAGGCTTGTCAGAGAAGAATGAAACACCTGTGAGTAGGGGTGTAGAGGGAATCCGCACACAGGTGAGCAGATTTTCTGCAGACAGAAGGATTCAGAACGACTCTTCTGGTAGAAGGGGATGTCCGTACATGTAGATCAGAGAGACTCCATTTGGTGGCTTCTAATTTATTTTCTCCTTAGAGTAGATGAGCACAGGAAAGATGTATTACCTATTCATTGAAGGTTGGGTTTAAAATAAAGGCAAAAATCCCCTAGGGGGTATAAAGAATATGAAGACTGACATGAAGTTCAAACTAATGACCAGGTAGAGTTGAAAAGACCGAGACAAAGTAGAGGGGTCAGCAAAAGGAAGGAAGCCACGATTAGATTGCAGAACAGCTGCAGTGAGAGTACTTGAATAAGTGTTCGGGAAGGAGAAATGTAACAAGGAGCCTACAGTCTGTAAACAGAAAATTGTTTCAAGAGATAAAGCAATACTTGCTGAGTTCAAAGAAGGAAAAAGTGTCTGCAAAGAAGTCAGTGCAGCATTTATGGAGTTGAAGAATTGTACTTGTGGTGCTTTAATAGCTAGCAACAGTGCTTGAGATAAGGATTAGGGTGAATTGTTAGGGGTGGGGAGAATTGCTTCAAAGGGAAGCCCAGGAATGAAGAAACAGTAACAGCTTGTCTTATAGAATGATAATCAATTCAATTCAGCTAAATCAGAAAACTTGTAAAGGGAACAGTAAAATAAAGTTTGGAAAGAAAGCTTGGGATGCAGATTGGGTAGGGTTTTTAAGAAAGTTGAAAAGTAAATATAAATATTGCACTCTAAAATCTTCTATGGTAAAAGTCAGAAGAGGAAGAGGTTTCCAAAAAATATGTGAACAACAGTAGACCAAAAATAGAGTGTATTTAGCCAGATATTTTCTGGATTAAAAAAGGCCATCTGTGGGTCTGCCAATGAAAAAATGATCAAGTGCCACAATAAAAATATCAGCATAGCTACACTTTGCTTCATTAAACACTGATTACCACTGACAAGTGAACCAAAATATTGGCCTTTCCAAATGGCATACTGTATAAAATTTCTGAGGCAAAATCTGAAATTTGATCTTTAATGCAAAATCAGATATGTAAAAGGCATCTGCTAGTTTTAGTATTTTGTCACAGCGACAGAATAAGGGGCTGCTTTGAAACAGAAAACTGACATTTACAAAGTACTTTTAATGGTGGACGTTATCAAAGTCCTGGATGAAATTGGTGATTTCATTTCTCTCTTAACATCCAGAGGATGTGGGAAATATTAAATGCAAAAGAGGCTGAAAGTAACTCCAAGGTCTTTCAGATTTTGTCCTTAATCTGGACATAAGGAGAAAGAAATGCAAGTTACAAATCAAAGCAGGAAACTTTGCTACTTTTGTTTCTCTGGCAAAATGCTTCTGGGAAAAGAAATTGAAACCAAGATAAAAATGAGTCCTTCATAATTCTAAATTGACTGTTTCTGACAGGATACAGAAGATGAATTGGCAGAGTAAATGCAAGCCATGATCTTTTCTTCCCCCCTTACATATCCAGAGAATGCCATTTTATCTCAGGTTTGGAAAGACATTGAAGGTCATGTCATATGATAATTGAGAGTGAATCTATCTATGTTCTATCCTCTTTCATCTAAAATAATTTCCCTTTAAATAGGCTTTTAAACATGACCATGCTGTAACATCTTTACAAGGGAACCCATTTTCTTTTTATGATCAATGTATTATTTATAGAGATATTTCAATATACACTAAAGTATAGAAATTTACTTTTGTAACATTTTTAGAATTCATTACCAAATTTATCTTTGCATTGTTTTTGAAAAAAATGTATACATAGTAAATTAACATATATTATAAACTAGACCATAAACCTACTTAAAAAACACATTTCTTTCTAGAGGTATAGAATTTTCATTTACTTAGAAAAAGTGCTCAGTACAAATGATCCTTATGCATGTAGTATAAAAGGATTTGAAGTGCCTTGTATTTGCAATGTTTTATTCATTATTAGCTGTGTCACTGTATATATATGTGAGCATATATCAATTCTCTAAAATCTATTTGTAAAATTTAATTTTAATATTTAAAAAATATTCTCAAGGTTATACATTTAGTAAATTCAAAATAGGTACACTTTCAAATTAAATTATTTGGTTCAGTTTCACTATACATACATCAAGAAAAAATATATTCACTAATATTAATTTCAAAATTTGCCTATGCTTTTGAAATGACAGCTTTAAAATGATCATTCCAGATGAAGTAATACTCAATGGCAATCTTAACTTAATAATTGTACAAACAAAGTCAATTAAATAAATACTTGAAATCATTTTATTCCTTTGAACAACATACAAATGTAATATATTGAAAATCAAACTTGGAGTTTAATGAAGGAAGTCATTTAGATGTAAACACTAGCTTAATTTTCATGCCTCAGGATCTGAGCAGTAGTCTATCACGCGAAGCAAGGAAACTGAGAATCACAGAGCTGTCAGTGGCCTGGAGGAACTAAAATAGTACAGAAACTTGACAAAGAACCCTGCCACCCAGAGTTGCCAGCAGAAAAATCTGAAATCCACCTGATCTTACAGTACTATCACACTTTTCAAACATGTCCTCATGTTGACCAGTTATCTCTGACAGGTATGAGGAGAAATACTATAAAATCTCATTAACAATTTCACAAATACACAACTACTCAGGGAATGATAAAGAATCTGAACTCATTTACCCACTGGGCATGTTTACAACTGAATAGGCCAATCAAAGAATTACATTTACATCCTCAGCATATGGAAGTTCCTGTCAGAATAAAGCAATTACTACTCTATACTTTTTAAAAGCCTGCCTTTGGCTACAAAAAATAGCATAAGTTGATGGAGAAAGAGGCATTAAAAAACAAACATACTGAGATTTCTTTGAAAATTTATTTAATTTACAATAAATGTTGAAAGAAATTATCTACTTTGCATTTTAGATATTCCGAAAAAAATGCAGTCATTTAAAAAGTCATGAACATAAGAAATCCTTGCTTTAAAATATTTGTTGATTATTTTCCATTCTTGTTTCTTTTCTTGGATTCTAGTGTTGAATTGCTTTGTAAAATCCAGTTTAAATTTGAATTCCAAAGAAGACCCCTTCTGAGCAGCAAAAGGGAATTGGGGAAGGAGAATTTAATACATCAAATTGTGGAAGAGACATATAACACTGAGAGATTAAGATCATAAGGCACCCATAAATTGTATCAGTCACTAATGCATAGTGCGGTCTTATGTATATGAATACATATTTTTTCTTAAAACATCTTAGAAGATAAATGTATATAACACACACATCCATATACTTATTGTACTTTAAGAAGTGAGATGTCAATAAAGTTTTTGATTAAAATATAAATTTATTCTATACTATGATTAAGATCTTCTAATTTTCAACCTTACTTGACCGCTTAGAGAATGAACCCTAGGAAGTCTCAGAACTTTTAGTTGTTAGAGGTAGAGATAGAGAGATGAACACTGAGGGAAAAAAATCATCTATTTGTTATTTTACTGTGTACTGTTCACTCCTGCGGAATGCTGCTGAGATGTTTAATGTGGAGATGGTGAAAAGTCCTTTGAAATTGAAATGCAGAGAAGGCTGTGGATAATTTTGGGGCAAGATATATTAGGTCCTATGATGGGTTGAGAGCTTAAGTGGAGAGATTTATTTGGAGGGAGATGAAGGTGAGAGTTAAGGGAAGATTTATCTTTTGAATTGGAAGAAATGAATTTGCATATGTTTACATGATGATTGAAATGACAGAGATAAAGATACTAATGACATTAGATACAATAGAGGAATGGAAGAAGGAACGAGTTGGAGGGTTAGGCTAGTGCTACAAATGAAGGAAATAGGACACAATGTCTGTAGTAACGGGAGAGAAGAAAAAATGATAGGATTATAGGTGGAAGGTTGAGTGGATATTTTGTATCTGATGGTGTCAGTTTTCTAAAAGATGTATAAAGTCAAGGCATTAGCTTAGAATGAAAGGAGAAGGTCAAAGGTGAGGAAGGAGAGTTTGATGTTTCTTGCCTGCCTTCACAACCCAAGGAAAAAGTGTGCATGGCTGGCTGGCAGTATGGTGCCTCTTCCTACCTCTCCAACCTCAGCTTTTTTCCAGGACCATAAAGCTTCAGCCACACTGATTTTCCTTCTGTCTTTGGATAGGACATAATTTTCTCCAATTCAAGCCTTCAGAAGACTGATCTTTTCTCCCCCAAATATTCTACCAAACTCCACAATTCAAGTCTCAGCAAAAAATGATTCCCCACCAGGGAGGAACTGTAGAATGTTTATAAAGCTCCCCTGACCCGGGCTTTCTATATCATTACCCTATTTTATTACTTTTGTGATGTTATGCCTGACAGATAAATAAGTGTTCAGTACATATTTGTTCAGTGAATAAATAAGCCTTTAGTATAATCTCCTATTTCTTGAATGTTTATTTCTTTATTCAGTTTTTGTCTTTTTAGACCCCAATGGAGTAAAAGCCACATAAAAACAAAATATTCTTTGAATATTTTAGTCATAACTCTAGCAACTAGAACAGCTCCTGGTACATAGAAGACTACCAATGCATATCTGCTGAATAAGTGAACAAAACTTGGAAGAGTGCTGGTCCATTTCACAATGGTTTTGCTAAATTTTAAGCAATACCAGTCAGTTTAAAATAATCACATGGTTTTCTCCAAAATGATATAGTTTGCCAGGGCACAAGTCATCCAAGAATGGGAAATTACCGCATGAGCGAGACAGAGAGGGAGGCAAGTGAGCTTACAGTATCTGTAGCGAACTCACTGTAGTGATGGGGATAGAGGCGTCAAGAGAAGCAGTTGGTAGAAAGTGAGAAGCGGCTGTGATTAATCTATTGGCAAGGTCAAAGCAATCAAAGAATTGTGTAGTTAAAAGTGATTAAACAGTGACTCAAGGGAATAGGGAAATGTGGTTGGAATAGGGAAATGTGGTTGGAAAGGTAACTAAGGTGAATTACATGAGTTTCAAAGCCATAAGATTTGTGCTGCCGTTATTATTTTGATTTTTACATTTGCTTACTTCATAAAGTGGGAGTTGCAATCATGAGCAAGCAGGACAAACAAATAACTTGTCTCATTAACTTACAGGAGATAGGAAGTTAGAACAAAACCATAAATAAAAGACGGCCTCTACAGAAAGGACAGCAGTAGAAATGGCAAGAGGGGGCCAGATGA
The DNA here is from genome assembly GCA_004027735.1 of Carollia perspicillata. Classification (NCBI taxonomy): domain Eukaryota; kingdom Metazoa; phylum Chordata; class Mammalia; order Chiroptera; family Phyllostomidae; genus Carollia; species Carollia perspicillata. The sequence continues at coordinate 1,282 of PVKM010012287.1, read as the reverse complement.
AGATGGCACTTGAGGGGACACGGTGTGGGCAGCATTGCTGAGGAACGCAACAGCGGGAGGACTGGGGTTTGAACAGAGACTGTCATCACTTACTCTGGGGGGAGATAAACGAATTTGCGTTATTTACAAAAGCACTGAACACAAAAGAAGAAACTTGGTGTCCATCAGCATTTGTATACACTTAAATCTAGAAATTGCAAGTCAAGAACAGGGGAGTAATTGGCATTTCTGAATCAAAGTTGGTTACTCTATTCTTGTTTGCAGTGTATCTGTGTGCCGCTCAAAGCCGAGAATATTAATGCCAGGCACACAGCCGGGCATCTATAAGTACATGTTCAATGAATAAATATCACTTAATGTTTTCTGCCATTTCTTGGTTATTTATTCCTTTACTTTCAAATACTACTGGAGGGGAAAAATGCACATTTTCCCAACTAGTCCCAAAATATTGTTTTTCAGCTATTTTCATACACCAATAACTCCTTATCATGTAACAGATGCTGTTTCTGCTTTGTGATATATCTGCCTAATTCTGCTAAAATTGCTATCCATCATCAATTCTAGCAGCCCCACGGCATCTTGTGACATTTGGAGATCAATTACTACTGGAGTCAATTATGAAAAGCTTGGTTTTAATGGACCTATAATTGATATTGGTGTTTTCTATTTTCAGAACTTACTCAGAATACCCATGCTCACATTTTTCAGTCACAATTCATAGACCAGTCTAGATGTAGTCTCAGAAAACTGTTTAAATAACTCTATTTTCAAAGAACATTTTTTTTATAATTGGGAAAAATCTGAAAATTGAGAACTATGGATTTTTCTTTTGTTGAGTTTGAGTGGAAAAGAACTTACTCAGTCCCTTCCTAATGTTTTATCATTTAAAATCTTCCTCATTGAAATAAGCTCTGAGAATGACAGTCTACATCATTATTCAACACTATTCTGTGTCTCTCAGAAAAATGGACTAGTGGACCTTCAGTTCATAGAATGATTCTCTGAATTATATTTGTTGTACGAAAGTCAATTAAACCCAAAGTATAATCATTCATAGGCCTTGTCGTGGTATGACATCCTAGTCTGTGTTAAGAATTAAACAGTATTTTTTATATTTAGAGTATTCACACTTACTAAATGCAGACTTTCTGTTGTTTTGATTTAGAAGCAATATGGCATAGTGAAAAACAGAAGTAGTGAGGTTTGAATATTGGATACATGATTTTGTTTTTTGGTATCAAATATTGTTAAACTACCAGGCATTATCTTAAGAGCGTAGTGA
>PVKM010012286.1:0-31875 GCA_004027735.1 Carollia perspicillata | reverse complement strand
TATTTTGGGAGGGTATCTAGGGATTTGAGTTGAATGCTGCAGACTGGAGAGAATTGACAGAGAGTAAGAAGAGGATATTGCCCCTCCAAGCAGGTTAGTGGCCTGTGCAAAGGCACCGAGGTCGAAATGGGCACAGCTTCTTTGGAGGACAGCAAAGAAGGAGGTCTGATTGTGGAGGAGGGTGTGTGCAGGGGAACTACCAGGAACCAGCCTGCACGGAGCAGAGGTAACAGAAGAGTGGAAGACTTCGAAAGCACACAAGGGAGAATGACCACGATGAGACGCCTAGGAAGCCACTGGGCTTTCCTGAGCAGGCGGGTGGCCTGATAAAAGGTGGCTCTTGGGAAGATTAATCTGGCGGCTCTATGCAGGAAGGCATGGAGGGGAGAGAGTCAAGACGGGGGTGCCAGTTGGGGAGCTTCTGAGGAAACCCAGGTAATGATGGCTTAGACTAAGGTGATGGCAGTGGGACCGGGAAAGGACCCATGAGTCTGGGATAGATTTCAAAGGAAGAAATAAAATGTGTTGACAAAATAGATATAAGGGAATGAAAGAGTGGGGACAAAGACACTTCCAAGGTCTCCAGTATGGGAGAGTAGAAGGGTGAAGGAGGGGGGAAGAGAGTAGAAGCCCTCCATGCAAAGGGGAGAGCCAATAAACAAAGCTTCCTGAAGCCATTGTTCTTCCTTTCAGAGCCCAAAGATGCCTTGAACCCAATACTCAGAGAATAGCAACTCCAGGGCAAGAAAGACCTGTTCCCTCAGACAGGGAACACTGTGATGAAAACTACTTCTGTGCAATCTTTGTTCATGCACTTCGAAGTGATTTTGTGCCTCAGCTGATCCTCAAAACAACCACGGCAGGTATCGTTATCCCCATTTTGCAGATGAAGAAACTGAGGCCTAGAAAGACTAAATAACTTTCTCTAAGTCACACAACTAGTTAGGGGCAGAGCCAGGAGGAGAAACCTTCTGACTTTCAGCTCAGAACCCTTCCCAATGCCTGTTGGCAGCCGAGAGGAGGGGAGGGGAGCGTCCTGGAGCTACATGTGCCCTGAGTCACTGGGGCAAGGAATCTGGGCCTCAGAGAGAGGGTCCACCCTGGACTTCAACAGCACCTCCAGCCTGCTCCTCACACTCACATAGGGCGTAAGTCGGGAGCCCAGGGTTGGAAACGCCAAGTCTAATCAGACCTCACAAGCCCACAGATGGTTTGAATCAACGGTGCTACCTTGATAGGAATAATGAGGAGTCCTGAAGACAGTCTTATGCCAACTCCATCCGTCTGGTCAGAGAACCACATCTTCCACAAGAATTTCCCCACCCAGGGTCTCGCCACCTCTAAGCTGGGCAAATCCTTCATGAGGAAGTCCCCTGGTCCCACATCACAGCTGCTCCCCAGCCCCCACCAGGAGAACCACCCACAGGTTTCCAAAAACTCTGGCCTCAGGTTCTGATTTGACTTCTTAGGCCTTTCTTGAGGCTGAAAATCGTTCCTAGGGAGAAGCAGGTGACCACAGGTCAAAGGCCGGGCCAGGGGTTGGGAGGCAATGTGGTGGGGTGGATGGGCCTGGATCCAGACAAAACGAGAACCGGACAGATGCCCCTCCCCCCACTTCCTGGCAGAATAAGTATTCCCAATGTTCATTGTTTCATTCACTCCACATGACAAATGTCATCATGACATTTCCTTGGATGGGACACCTGACCTGGGGCATCCAAATCTCACAAAGGCTGGGGTTAATCAATCTTTGAGGTTACAGAGTCCCAGGAACAGAACCAGACCTATGGTTCAGAAAAGCCTCGACTCTAACTGGGGGCGACCCATACAGCCAGGCCCCAGAACAGCAGCGATGGCCTTTCCTCGGGAAAATCTCAGGCTTAGGATTTCAGCCTGCCCCCTACCCCCAAGGTGGCTTTGTGGGCAGGGACCTGCCGTAATAAAAATTTAGCCTGGCCACCCCCTTGCCTAGCAAAGCTTAATTTGAAGCTTAAAAAACAATGAAGTTAATTTTTAAAAACCTTTCATTGAGTTCCATGAGACCCCTATTAATTTTATTGTTTCAATAAAGCATTTATTTAATTGTCTCCAGAAGGGCCCTGTTAAATGCACAGATGTTACCTGAGTCAGCAGGGAGGGAGCTGGGAACCTTTTTTTTTCCCCTCTCCCGTTTGCACATTAGCAGCATTCTGTTATTGGATTAACTGATTGTCACCTTTAAAGTCACAAAATAGAGCCCTGAGGGAATGAGACACAAGACAGGTAAATACGGGGGAGCAGTTCAGGTCAGAGCTGCAGAGAGCAGGAAGCCACACTCATGCTAAAGAGGCTGGGTTTGGTTAAGAGGAAGAAAAGGATTTTTTTTTCCAGCTGATGAGGAGATATTTGTTATTTAGCCTCTGGCACGAAGCTGATATTCCTGAAAAACATCAGAGGACCAGCGCATTACTAGATGTATGTGGTCCCATCCAGAGGAGGGGAAGGGCTCGGCTCCAGTTGGCAGGGAGTCTCTGGAATGTCCTGTCTAGTCCTTCCACTGACATTTACTGAGTACCTCCTGTATGCGGCCACTACTTGGAGCTTGAAGTATACAGCAGTGGACAAAACAAAGGCCCTGCCCTCACAGTGCTTACGTTGTAACGAGAGAAGCCTAACCACAAAAAAGTAAAAATATAACTGACAGAGCAAGATCACGCCAGACAGTTAGTGCTCTGAGGACAAAGCAGAGAAATGTGGTAGCGAGTAGTGAGAGGAGGCCTGTCTGATGAGATGACGTGGAGCCAAGACTTGAAAATACGGAGAAGGAGCCAGCGACAAGTGCAAAGGGCCTGGGGCAGCATTTTGAGAGGAGAGGTATCAAATGACTGAATAATCATCAGAGGAGCAGGAGCTGAGGAGAGGCCCAGGGGACCCTCTTACATCAGGAATATTTCAAGAACTACCTCAGGACAGAGAGTCCATCATTTATCTTTCTGTCCCTGGTTATGTGCTCGGTGTCTAGCACAGGTGAGGAACAAAAATAGGATTGAAAGGGGGGGAAGGAAGGAAGGAAGGGAAGAGGAAGATTGAACACTTGGCATGAACTTCATTTAGTCAAATTATTTTTAAATTCAATGACCAATTAAAACAGAAAAAGAGGCGGGTGGGGGAAGCTCAGTCTGTGTGCCCGGTCGCTCTTTACCAAACTAAGGTGGGCCAGCATGGGGGATTACATCTAGATTCATCAAGGAGATCAAAATGTAATTGGAGAAACAGTAACAGTCATTACTCCTAAAATTATTATGGGCTCTGATTCAGAGCTTACAAAATGCTTGTGCATACATTCATTCTTTCTGACAACCTTGTGAAATTGAAAATAACAATATTACTCAATATTTTAAACTATGACACTAGTTAATATTGAACTCAATATTAACTGTAACAATAGTTAATATAGAACTATTGAAAATAACAATATTAGTCAATATTAACTAACTGCTCATAGGCCTTGGCACTGTGCTAGGTGGTGGGGATACACGGGGAGCGGAAATCAAACAAGGCCTTGCTTTCACAGAGTATATAGTCCAGAGTAGACAGACTTCAACCAAAAGACACAGTGAGAGAAATTACAGCCACAGGGAGTATTGCAATGGACAGGTACATAGGGCTGCAAGAACCCCTACTGGGGGTGACTTCCTCGTAGGACGTGTCTTAGGAACTGAGCTCTGGAATGAATGGGATAACTAGGCAAAGCGGGGAGGAGGCAAGGGGGTTCCAAGCAGAGGGAACAGTAATTGGAGGGGGTGGATGGAGAACAAGGTGCAAATGAGGAGCAGGGGAGGGTAAGTGGGTCCGAAGCGGAGAAAGGGAGGCAGGGCACAGTTAACGGAAGTGGAAGAGGAAAGCAAGGTCATGGTACGTGGGGCCTCGGAGAACATGGAAGCCATAAGCCAATGAAGATTTTATCTTCAAACACTTGAACATCTGTCTTGAGGAAAACCGAGTAACTTTGCTACAATCAACTAATGTGTTGGCTACTTGTGGGAAAGTGTGCTTGCCTATCACAAGGGTGGGGGATGAGGGCGAATGGGTTATTCGAAGGTCAGGGAGGAGTCCTACTTTGGTCAGGAGATTGGGCAGGATCAGTGACTCCCACTGTGTGGTCATCAAGGATCCCTTTCATTCACCCTGCTGCCCCACAAACCCTAGGTTCTTTAAAGAGTCTGCCTACCAGGGCATATTGATATATCATAATCCCTCCCCCATTTTTATTAAAAAATAATCCATGTCATTCATCAGCACAGGAGACCCAGTGCATGATGTCATTCTGGCCACAAGCAAAGAAAGTTAATGTTTTTCTTGATTGGGCAAACTGATCAAGAAATATGTATTATTTCCTATAGGCTTTCTGAAATATTGGCATAGCTCTCCCCGCTCCCCATCTCATTGGACATCTTAGGGCTCCAGGCCACAAACTGCTGTTCTATGGTCAGACCCAACATCTCTTCCACCCACGGGACTCTCTGAACCAGGAGGTACAGGCTCCTGTGTCCAAGCATTTGGGGAAGGACAATGGATGTGAACTAAAACAGCCAGGGAAAGCTTTCTGGGGGACAGGGGGAATGGCAGTGGGGGGAATCTTCAGAAGGGCCTAGAATGATGGGCAAGCTTGGGGCAGATGAGGAGAGGGTGTGGTCAGGAAGGAGTAGAAGAGCACGTTCTAAGCTGGTGAATCAACCAGCCAGGCTGCAACAAAGAGTCGGGAAGTGCTTGGGAATATGAGAGTAGAATGGGTGAGTTGGGACTGACTTGACATGCCAAGCTAAATTATCCTCCAAATGACGTGGAATCATCAAAGATTTTAAAACAGGAAAACGATGTGTTGGAAGCGATGTTCTTGGCAGATGAATCTGGTGCCCATACATGCTGTGAGGTGGGAGAAGTACACGGCGGGGGACCCAATCAACAGACCAGATGTGAGAGCAAGAGCCTGGAGTGGGGAGGACGGCCGCGAGGGAATAAAGGAGCGAATCCAAGAGCCTGTTTTTTTAAAGCACAGGACTTGAGTTTGAGTCTGGAAGCATCAAAGGGACTCTGAGGTATCTTGGAGCCTGCGGTAGAGAAATGAAACAGTCGCCCAGGAAAGCTCATGGGGGGGAGGAGATGATGAATTCACGAGACATCTTAGGGAGTCTTTACACAGTAAATCCTTCACAGTGGTTACCTCTGCAGGTGGGGTTGGAGGGGCAAGAAGGTGGCTTTCCTATCTTATGATATGTAATCTCTTTTAATAGAGGGATTTTGTGTAATTTTTACTTCCTTTTTTTATACTTTTTAGAATTTTTCAAATAATAATTTTAATTCCATGCAGACTCCCGGAGTCTCGTTAACCCTTTGTAAACCATTCCTCCTCCCCCACAGGAAAAGGAAGAAATTTACAGACTCTGCTGGAGTCTGAAAAGCACTTCACAAGCAGTCTCTGCTCCCGAGCCTGTGGTTTTCCCTGTGGTGGTGGTGGGGGGTCTCCCCGCTTCTCTCCCTACTGCTCCATGCCCCCACAGGGCCTGCCTCTGTCCTCAAAGACTCAAACATCAGACCCCCGTCTTTAATGCCAGATTGCAGTGCTGGGCCTGGAAAGACTGACCTTGAGATTTTTATAGCTGACATCGGCCCGGCCCATAAACTATGGGTGGCAGGACAGACCATGAAAGAGCCCAAGCTCTGATGTCAAAGGCGTCTGCGTCCAAATCCAGCTCGGCCACAGTTCCCTAACCTCCCCATGTCAATTTTCTCATCTTGAAAATTGGAGATAATAATAGTATTTATCTGCTAGAAGTATTAAGTGGATTAAATGATGATGAAAGGCATTTAATAAGTGTGCTCTGTCATTAGTGTTATTAAGAACGATAAAATAATAAATCTATGACCAAACTTTGTTGCTTGGAGGCAAAAATAACCTTTAATACACTACTATCTCAGTTCCCACTGGTGGCATTTCTTTGCATCTCCGTCTCTCCCTTTGACTGGATTTTTTTTTTCCGAAACCAACAAAGAGCTGAGAGAAGAGCTGAATCAGGGCCTGAGTTGCTGCTTTCTGATTCTTGGTGGTCTATCCTGCCACTTACAATTTGTGTGACATTTGACAGATTCCTTAATCTCATGAGCCTCGATTCCTTCATCTATAAAACGGGTGTAATAATGCTGACCTCGTGCTCTGTGTCAAGAGGTTCGACAGTTTCTGACACACAGCAGCCTTCAGTATGCGATAGTTCTTCACCAGGGTTCCAGGCAGGGGCCCACTCTCTCCTGCTGGCCCCCAACCCCCAGACCCTGCATAATCTCCTGTGTATTATTAGTTGGTCCCTGATGGTTTGGGGTGAATCTTCCCCATTATTCCATAAGCTCCGGAGGGCAGAGGCAAGACCAAGGCCCCCTTAACTGAACGAACCGGAGCTGTCTTCCCCCTCGACGACGTGGCTCCAGGCCACCCTCCTGGGGCAGCCAGGGCAGAGGGGGAGAACTGCCAGCCCTCTAGAGGCCCAGAACCAGATGCACAAGCTCAATGGTCCCTCTTTCCTCCTCTCTTCTCTGCACTTTCCAAACCAATGCTCTGTGGCTGCTCCAGAAGAATTGGTTCTTTCTATTTGACCATGGGCTAGGAAAAAAGTTGCACAATTGACTCGGGGTGCATTTGGCTTGGTCAGAGAAGGTGTGATGTGTCAGATCCAATCACCAGCCCCTATGCTCCTGGTCCCACCATTCTCCCACGCAAAGGCCTCTGGACAAAGGCAAAAGCCTCCGCTCCATCACCCCCCCCCCACTTGACCCTCCATCTGCCCAGGGGATCACAGGCCCTGGGGTGCAGCCCTCACTGTGCTCTTCAGGACAAAGCCTCTTTTCTGGGCTAGGTCCAATGCTCTGAACAGGTACCTCTCAGCCTTCTCTGTCAGGAAATACATCTCAGACAGCCAGGAAAGGGAGAGAAGAGCAGCTGTCACAGAGGATCTCCCTGGGCTGGTGGGTGAGGCTGAGCAGGAGGGAGGAGGGGAAAGAGAGCCAGGCCCCGGGAGGGAAACTGAGAGAGAGACACCGGAGCACAGACCTGGAGGCCCAGACAGACAGACAGCTCACCCAGGCCTTGAGAGCTCTGGGAGCCCACAGAGCCTTTTGGTCTCTGGGGTCCTGGAGGGCCTCACCCTCTGCCAGGGTCATGGAAGCAGGATGGCTCATGTTCCCACCTTGAGACCCACAGAGAGGAACTAACCTCTTTTCCAGAAACGGGTGGAGAGAGCTCTCCGGAGCCAGGGCTTTGTGCTCTTTGTCTGATTACCCTTTTCAAGATTCAGGGGCTTTTGTCTGTCTGTGTTTCTGCATCTTTGTCTATCTTGTCTCCTCTCTCTCGTTCGCTGCCCCCATCACTGTCTCAGATCATTTCTTGGGGATCCTGCCTTGGGGCTCCGGCTCTCCAGCCTGTAGGAAACCTGACCTTCATCATCTGTTTTTTATATTTTGGAAACGTCCGCTTCACTTCCTACCTGAGGGAAGTGGGGGTGGGGGGAGCAGCCTGCCTGGCTCCACCTCTTTCCACCCCCTACCCTTTTCTGAACCCATCCCCCCCGCCACCCCAGTTCCTTGTCCCTGGAGCTCAGGGCTGAGGCCTTCCCTGCTCAGGGTCCCCATGGCACCAGGAATCAGGCTACGATCCATGACCGTCCCTCCACAGCTCCCTGCAGGGTGGGGAAGGCAGAGAGGCCTCCTCCAATCCACTGCTGGTTTGCTGATTTGGGACAAAGTGCAAATTCCAGGCACAGAGAGAGCCCAGGAGCCTGAGAGGCGTCACCAGTGGAAGCCAAGATAGAAAGTCAAGTCATTTCTGCCTCTAGGCAGACTTACAGCCAACCAGGTTGCCTAACATGTTGTCACAGATATTTGTTTTAATATTATTATTAATATGAGCCATAGATTACACACACTGAGGGCATATCCTGTGCCAGGCACTTTATATGCCTCTGCATATCATCCACTGAACAACTCTGTCTGGTAGATACTACTATTACCTCCCATTTTCTTAATGAGAAAACAAATACTACATACAGAGGTTAACTGACTTGCCCAAAGCAACCCACTAATAAGTCTAAGCCCAGGTTTCTCCGACTCCAAGTCCTAAGCTCTTTATTCCAAGTTTTTTAAGACCTGAGAAATGCATTCTGTCCATTTCCCTTTTAAGGAAATAAATCCACAGAACCCAGAATAAACCTTCAAGATCCCAGGGACCCACGTACCCCAGTTGGACAGGCACTGTCTGTAACTCACTACTTTCTGGGAGACCTTGAAGAACCAGCCAGCAAAGACTGTGTGCACAGGCTAGAAGAGGACATTTCAGGAAGGGAAAAGTGGGAGGGCAACGTGAAAAAATGCAAAGGATGGCTGTGGTCAGCCAGGCTCTCTGCAGAGAAACGAAAGTGGGTGTGGATAGAGCCAGGTGGAGGGCTGGGGCCAGCTCCCAGAGGCCTGGAGTTAGTTTATGCTCCAGGTTTTTGAGCAGGAGAGTAATACAGCTAGCTGCCCTTCCATATCTGCAGGCTCTGAATCCAGGATTCAACCAACTATGGACAGAAAATAGTTGGAAAAAAAGTGTTACATTGTTGCTGATGTATACTATATTGTTAGGCCCACATGGTTGTATCTGTACTGAATGTGCAGACCTTTTTTTGGTCATTATTCCCTAAACAATACAGTATTCACACTAAATTAGATAGTAGAAGTAATCCAAAGATGACTTAAAGTACATGGAGGATGTGTGTAGATTACATGCAAATACCACGCCATTTTTTATAAGGGACTTGAGCGTCCACAGGATTCCTGGAACCAATGCCCCCAGGAATAGCAAGGGATGACTGTTCCCCAAAAGAAGTGTTTGAGACCCAGGCTGGAGGGAAAAGGGAGACAATGAAGAGGGCTGCGGAAAGATTGGTATTACAGTCCCGGCACCCTAGGGCAATCTGACGAAACATGTAGAAAGTGTTGATCTAAAAGGCATTTCCAAAGATATTTAACATTTTGGAGTGTGGGCCATGTGCCTCCTTCCCCAGGATTGCTATCTAAGTTAGTGCAGTGTGGGGTGGCAGGCGGAGGGAAGGGCAGGAAACCTCGGCGTCTGCAGCACTAGCCTTCACACTTTCAGACAGACGCTCTCAGGGCTGCGGTGGCCCGAGAGAGAGTCCTCAGCACTCTGAGCTAGACACTGGCCTGAGGACTTTGGTCTGGGAGGCCCAGGATACCACCCTACCAGTTCTCTAAGGTGGGGCCTGAAGCAGCGGTTTTTTGTGTCTTTTTCAGTTCTTTGAAAGGATGATTCCTCTCTCTGGGTGGCAAAAAAAAAAAAAAGCAAACAAGCAAGATTTGGTTAAGACCTCAAGAACTGCCGATTCAGAAACTCTAATCTGTTCAAAAAGTTAAGTCCTCTTTTTCAGAGGCCAAAAACCTATTTCCATCAAAGATTGTGTATGTCTGCGTGTCTGAGAGCTGGTGAGGGAGACAGAGTGAGTGTGAGAAGACGAGGGTTGATATGCCTTTGTTCTCGTGTGTGAAGCTGCTGCTGTGGGCTTGTGTGTGCACATTGCACATACATTTGTGCCTGTTTCTCAGGCCCCTGTGTGTATTGAACTTGCAAACCATAACAGAAACACTGGAGCTTGGCAAAGAATAATTATCTAATTTTGGAACGTGTTATTATAATACCTACGTGATGTGTAACAAACTTAACAATGTTCGCGTTATATTCACCCACCCGGAGTTATAGACCTACAATGCCAAGCCCTACCTACTTTGGAGGCTTCTCCAAGACCCAAGAGCACAGCAGGCCCCAAAGAAAGCTCTTTAAGGAATATTCCCCCGAGAAGGGCTTCCTCGTGGATTGAAAAGTTGGGTGGGAAGCGGGGCAGAGCTTATCTCAGGATCCCCGCTCCCCAGTAGAAGAACCTCTGGAACTGGTAAGAAAACTGCCCTCTTGGGGTCAACAGAGGCAGATAGGCTTTCCCTGACTCAGCTGTGGGCCAGGGGGCCTCCTGATCAGCGAGGCTCTCCTCTTCCCCAGGGGGCTGGATTGAACTGAAGCTGAGTGTGAAGGGAATGTTTGCTGTTTGCTGCTGCTCCCTGTTGACTTTAGCCAGTAGCTCTGTTTACAAACCCAGGTTGGTTTTCCCAGCGCAGTTAATTAGACCAAAGACATCTGGTGTGAGGGCTGGGGAGGGCATCTGCTCAGCGCCTTCCCCCAACACCCAGCAGCCATGGGCCAGGGCAGGGCAGAGCAGCTAAACAGAACCAGACCCAACTCCAGCAAACCCAAGGTTCTCGGGAGAATTGTGGCTTCTCTGATTCTGCATCTCCCGTGCTTGCTAAGTTAGACTGGACCCCAGCTTTCCGAGTCTTCGGGACCCCAGGAATCAGGGCTGGGTGCCCCTACCTAAGTGGGATCAAGCACTCAGTCCTCTCTGCTATGCCACGTCCAAAAGAACTGCGCAGAGATTCCTGTCCCCTCTCATCACGGCGGCTCTGCATTCTGTAGGAACGACAGATTTCTTGCGGCCTCTGCAGGAAAATCTCCCCTCCCCGACGCCTCATTAGCCGGGAGGCTCTGGGCCCCCCTCCCCCACCCCGACTCCTCTTTAGACGATCTCGGACACTACGGGGAAGAAGGAGATTCATCAGTCCAGGGCCAGAGGGAGGCAGGAAGGTGCCCAGGAGCATGAGAGGATCTAGACGGACAGTCCCAGGGCGGTGGGGAAGGGGAAGGCTGCGAGGGGTGGGGTGGGGGGAGGGGCAGCGGCTTATCTCTCCCAGGAGGGGGAGTTCACTCCAAACAGCTAATGCACTGGCGTGTGAAAGCCCCTCAATTAGCACTAATGATGCAATCAGGGAGGGAGGAGGAGGGACCAGAAGTTCTGGTGAAGTCAGCACCAACTTACAAAGTACCCACTCCCTTCCACCGACACAGTGGCCTGCCTTTTCAGTCGCACCAACGCCACACTCCGCAGTCTGGACCACGCACGGCCGTGGGTAAAAACGCACTCTTCGTAGTAACTACTAGAATGGATATGGTTCGTGATTCGCCGCTGACAGCGTCTGACTGCGGGGATCCGGAGACGGAGTTAGGGAGAAGGGAAATCAGAAATCAGAAAGACTTGGTAGAGGAGGTTGAACAGGGCATCTCCGAAAACCTCACGGTTATTCCTCTGATCCCAGACTTCCCGTCCCACGCGCGCTCGCAGGTGCAAGTCCCTTGCCGCCCGCGAATCCGGGACTGGGCTAGGAGCCGCCACCCCCAGCCCCATCAGCTGGAGGCGGGACCCACGCGCATTCCCTGCGCCCCCTCGGCCTCCAGCCACGCGCCCCAGGGAGGGCGCTCTGGCATCACACGTATCCCCAGCACCCCGGACCCAGTCGTTCGTCCCCTCCCGAGTCCGTTACCTGCGCCCTCGCCCCTTTTCTACTACCCCACTCCGCCCGCCCGGCTCCGTTATCCGCCTCCCAGTCCCGTTATCCGGCAGCCACGGCCCCGTTATCCTCCCTCCCTCCGGGCCCGGAGCCCCGCGCCTCGCGGGGCCGCCGCCGGCCCCTCCCCCTCTCCCCCGCCGGAGTTCAGGGGGCCTCGGCTGGGCTGGGCCGAAGCCGCCTCCGCGCCGCTTCCCAGGCCCGGACGGCCGAGGGAGGAGGTCCCGCTGTCAGTCAGCGGGGAAGGCCGGGCCGGGAGGCCGGAGGAGGCGGTGCCGAGGACGCTCTCGGGCCGGGAGCTGGGAGGCGGAGGCGGAGGGGGCGGAGGCGGGGGCGGCTCCGGGCCTTATAAGCGGCGGGGGCAGGGCGGGAGGGAGGCAAGTGTCAGGCCGATGTGCTGCCCGCGAGGGGCCGGGGTCGGGGCCGCCGGGGCCATGCGCACGAGCTGGGCAGGGGGCTGGTGGGGCGCAGAGCGGAGCCGCCTCGGAGCCTGAGCCTCCCGGGGCCGGGGCCCGGGAGCCGCGCGGGGCCGGCCGGCCGGGGGGGAGGGGAGCGATGCGGCGCCGGCGGGTGGCGGTGGCCGCGGGTTTCTGCGCCTCCTTCCTGCTGGGCTCCGTCCTCAACGTGCTCTTCGCACCGGGCTCCGAGCCTCCGCGGCCAGGCCAGTCCCCAGGGCCCTCCCCAGCCCCCGGCCCGGGCCGTCGCGGGGGACGCGGGGAGCTGGCCCGGCAGATCCGAGCGCGCTACGAGGAGGTGCAGCGCTATTCCCGCGGGGGCCCCGCGCCTGGGGCCGGCCGGCCGGAGCGGCGGCGCTTGATGGACCTGGCTCCGGGCGGGCCGGGCCTGCAGCGTCCCCGGCCCCCACGGGCCCGGCCCCTGTCCGACGGCGCCCCGGGCTGGCCCCCGGCTCCCGGCCCAGGCTCTCCCGACCCGGGCCCGCGCCTGGGCTGCGCCGCGCTCCGCAACGTGTCCGGCACACAGTACGTGGGCTCCGGCTATACCAAGGCCGTGTACCGGGTCCGCCTGCCCGGCGGCGCCGCGGTGGCGCTCAAGGCGGTGGACTTCAGCGGCCACGACCTGGGTAGCTGCGTGCGCGAGTTCGGGGCACGGAGGGGCTGCTATCGGCTGGCGGCCCACAAGCTGCTCAAGGAGATGGTGCTGCTGGAGAGGCTGCGGCACCCCAACGTGCTGCAGGTACGAGGATGGGGGTGCAGGGGTAAGGGTACTGGCTGGGCGTGCTCAGGCCCGGTCCCTCTGGCTGGAAAAGAGACCTTGGTTTTATAGAGACATAAAACGGAACCCCAATGACTGTGCCCAGAGTAAGCTAGGAGCAGAACCTGGACCGTGGCTCCTTCCCACTACACCACCCTACCTCTCAGTCCTGGGTGGGCGTCCTCTGTAACAGGGACTCCTGGGTTTCTCTGCTTCCGCACCATATATCTGGAAGACAGGCCAGGACAAGAGGTCCCAACTTGGGGTGGGGTCATGAGGACTTAGAACCCTGCTTGTTGAAATAACCCCAAGCTCAGACACAGGACAGCAGTCATCCCTGAGTCAAGACCCCAGCTGCAGAGATAGAGTCCCCTTTCTTGATGGAATCTGAACTCCGTTTCTCTTAACTTCCAAACAGTGACTTGTCTGGCTTTGAAGGTGGGGTCGGGAAGGGCTAGAAAGAGACCTTGTGTCCGGCTTGATTCCCAAAGAACATCCCCACCGTTTACCTCAAACAGAAATCCCTGGATGGACTAGAGGGGATTGGGTAGTAGTCTGGAAAGTGCACAACCCTTCCCAGCAATGATCCTGGGGTTCTCCGGGCCTTACAGTGGGCCCTTGAACCACTGGGGAAGCCTTGGGGTTGGGGTCTTAGCTCAGTGTTCAGGGGACAGGCCCAGGGCCTGCGGTCTGAAGGTTACATTAGCTGAGCAAATGTGGCCAACACTGAGAAGGCCAGACGCCCAAGTTTCTATTAAGTGGGACTCTGTCTCTTCTATTCACTGGGGGCAGAGGGGAACGATGAAACCCCCCCCCCCACCTTGTCTCCTCCAGGCTAGACTAAGAGAGCGGGCCTCTCATAGTCCCAGCACTGCCCTGACACAACTCACAACCACATCCTCCTCCCTAGCTAGCTCTCTGTCCTTGAGTTGGTCCTAGGATTAGACAAACTTCCGTTAGCACATGTCTGAGTAGACAGAGAAGGGAATCCCTGAGTGCTTTTGGCCTACTGAACTATAGTGTGGGCAGACTCTGCAGTGGAGGAAACTTGCCCACACCTTCCACCTCCTAGACCATTCAGATTAACCTTTTTGCACCCAGCGGAACTGATTAGAAACTCGAGTCCCTTCCCCTTTCTCAACAGTGAGATGGACCCCAGGCCTAGATGGGCATTGCAGAATAGGATAGGTAGGCCAGAGAGTTGTGTATAGTTCTACTGCTTCTCAGTCTCCCCAGCCCTGGTCAGACCCTTGGGATTGAGTTCTGGGCTCTGAACTAGTCGCTGGAGGACGGGCAGAGCCAGCAGTTGTGGGTGGTTATGCCTGGTTGCATGGCTGACACCGTGTCTGGAGCTTAAGGGAGTGAGCGGCTGGTTACGTGGCCACTCTAACTGGGAGGATCTTGTTCTCTTTGCTTGCAGGGGCTCTTGGAAAGCCCCAGTTTTTGGAAACCCTGGGGTGTCAGCCAGATTCTGAGTCAGTGGACAAGGTTTTGAGTGACTTAGCAGGACATTAGTGTTAATTGACTCGAGACCCTCCCCCACCCCTTGGACAAGTTTGAAGTTTGATGTGCTTTGTCTCTTAAGGAACTTCTCGCTCCCTCCCTCCCTCCCTCACATGACCCAAAGTCGTCCTGACAAGCATCCAACTAAGCACCCCCACACGTGTCACAGAATGGACCTCCACTGTAATACCAGGCCCCCGGCCCAAATCTCAAGGTGCCAAAGAAAAAAATTACAACTGAACAGTTTTCACCCATTCCCTCACTAAACCAAGACTGGCTGTGTCTGGAGTTGGCTGTGTGACTCTCAGGGTCAGAGACTGGAGTTAGTTGCACTAGGACACATGTTATGTGTGGTGGGTAAGGTCCCAGGTCCTTTCTGTCAGGGGATGGATGAAAAGCTACCATCACAGGGAAGCAGTGGTCTCTTAGTGTGAGTTCAGAGACTGCCTGGGGAGTGGGTCTCCCCCTTTCATTCCCCAGCTCCCGGCCCAGTGTCCCTCCGGCTTCTCCAGCAGTGCCACCCCTGCTGCCAGGGAAGCCTGCCATGGGGTCTTCTTGCTTGGGAGGCTTCAGTGAGGGTGTGCAGGGAACTAGAAATAATGTTGTTCTAATACCTCTTAATCATTTAATATTTCAAAACCATTTGACTGTTTGCTGAACTGGGGAGGAGACAGAGAATATTTTCTTAAGAGTTCCAGCTCCTGTCGGCTGCCAGAGTCCCTCTCCCCCTCTCTGGCAGCCCCAGAGTGGGTGCTTTGGGTTCCAATAAAAAAATGCCCAGGGTGGCATGTCCCCCAGGGCACCTTCCAGCACCTTGCTGTGGCCTCTAGAGACTGCCTGAGCAAGATTTCTCTATCTTCTGGGACCCCAACACACACACACACACACACACACACAATCTCCCTCATGTGATAGATGCTGCTGTAGCCCAGGTCAAAGGGCACAAGGGTCTTCCCTCACCTCCCCCTCCCCCGTTGTCCCGGGAGGCCCCAGGCCTGCCTGGACCCAGATTCTGGCCCTGCTGGAGTATATTTCTTCTCCCAAATGAACAAAAGATGCGACCGAAATGCTCAGCCTCACGCTTCCTGGGGGGTTAATGGTGTCTTTTTATTTTTTCCTGAGGGGTGTTGATTAATACCTCGTTAACAGCGCATTTAATGACCTCCGGGTGTTTAATAACCTTCAGAAGTTTCCCACAAAGGCTCAGACTCTGGGCAAGAAAATGAGAACCAGGCCCCAGGGCCGCTCTCCTTACCTTCCTCCTCCCCACCAGGGTCTGGGGCCTCCCTGGGCTGATTGGGGAGGGAAGTGGGGGGTGGAGAGAGGGAAGAAGAGGGTGCCTGGGACTGCCCCCACGTCCCCCAAGTCGAAGCCCTCATGGTCCGATGGCAGACACTGTTGGTGCCTTCCCTCGTGCCAGCAGGGCTAGGACAGCCGGCTTCAGGGACAGGGGGCTGAAAGGGCACTCCTGGGGTGGAAGGGGGCAGTGAGGGCCCAGAGCAGAGCCGGGAAGGGTGTGAATGATGGAATGAAGGGTGACAATATGCAGGGACATCTAGCTCATGGGCTTGGCTGACCCTGCCACCCGCACCCCCACTGTGCAACTCTCCTTTCTCCCTGCTCTGGCCCGGGCAGCTCGGCCTTTGTGTTCCTACCCCACAGGATGCTGGTGGTTTCGAGCACAGTCTAACCCCAGCTGATGTACAGTGTGGTGGGCAAGGCCGGGGGAAGCCGGGTTCTCTGTGGATGCTAGTGTAGGTGTTAGTGACAAAGTCAGGCTGGGCTTCCCAGAAGCCCCTAAGCAGCTGAGCTATTCCATGCTCCTCTGCAGAGCACATGGAGTGGGCCGGCCTTTGTGGCCATGCCCCCAAGAACTGACCTTTCCCTGGGGGCCTTCTCTTACTACCACCCCCACCGATGTATGTGGCCCCTGCCCACCAACGTGTGCAGAGAACACACCCAAGGACATGCCCCTTAGTGTCTTTGTTCATCTTTGTTCTTAATGCTCATTACCAATCCTGAGGGAGCTTGCTTTTCCTCCCAAAAGACCTGGGCAGAAAACAAAGCGAAATTGCCAACAAAGTGGAAATGATGAGAAATAGACAAGGATTGGAGCAGGGAAGGAGATGCAATAACCATTTGCTGGGTTGTTGATTAGCCAGCGGTATTCTTGGAAAGAACCAGTCTATAGAATCAGCGGAATATGAATTCTGGTTCCTGAATTCATTAGCTGTGTGACATTGTGCAAGTAACTTAACCTCTCTGAGTTGCTTTGCTTATCTGTAAATTGGAGATGATAATAGTACCTACTATAATAGTACCAACTATGTTCATTTGAGGTCATTATAAGAATTGAGTTATGCCTGTAAAACATTTAGCTCATAGTTAACACATGGTGGCCAGACTGGCCCGTTTGCCTGTGTGGCAAGAAGTAAGCGGCTGATGCAGTCATTGGGAACTCTGGCCACAGGGATAGAGGGCAGGCTTTCCAGGCAATGCTTCTATTCTCCTCTGACCCCAGCTGACACAAAAGCCTAGGAAGGGCCCAAGAGGAGGAATGGTGGCAGAGGGGGCATAGGATAGCCTATCCCTTCTCTGTCCCCACCCCCAGCCTGGGACCTAATGACCCACCCTGGGTCTCCCCCAGCTCTATGGCTACTGCTACCAGGACAGCGAGGACATTCCGGACACCCTGACCACCATCACGGAGCTGGGCGCCCCTGTGGAGATGATCCAGCTGCTACAGACATCCTGGGAGGATCGATTCCGAGTGAGCAGGAAGGAGGGCTGGGCGCTGGGCTCTTGCTGGGATGGTTCTCCCTTAGAAGGCCAGCCCTTCAGAGCAGCTTCAACTCCTCCTCAGCAGAGGGAGGGGGAGGGATGGAGCAAAGCTGACTCGGCTGTCAGCCAAAGGGTTAAAAAAAGAAGCAAGACAGAGGACCCAGGCGTTTTTTTGTGCTTCAGCTACTCACACACACACCCTCCCCCACGTACACTTTTAGCTTTGTTGCAGAAGGGTCAGTGTCCTAGGACTAGAAAACACCTTAAAGCCATCTCGACTCTCCTCCTCTTCCCCTGCACTGGGCAAAAACTACACTCAGGATGCAGCTTCAGGGAGGGGACCCATTATCCCCAGACAACCCTGCTGCCTACTGCCCACTCACTCCACGTTACCTTGAGGGTCAGGCCAGCCAAGGGTTGATAGAAAACCTCTGGCTTGCTCTCTAAGGCCCCTGGCCTCAGTCCTGGGCGAGCTCTGGGGCCTTGAAAAGAAAAGCCAGGCCCCCCCTAAGCTAAGTCCAGAGTTCCAAAGGAGGGAGCCCTGAAGTCCCCAGGTCCCCTCCCAGGACAGAAGCAGTGAGCAGCCTTGTGTCTGTCCCTCAGATCTGTCTGAGCCTGGGCCGCCTTCTCCACCACCTGGCCCACTCCCCGCTGGGCTCGGTCACTCTGCTGGACTTCCGCCCCCGGCAGTTTGTGTTGGTGGACGGGGAGCTGAAGGTGACGGATCTGGATGATGCACGTGTGGAGGAGACACCGTGCACGAGCAGCGCCGACTGTGTCCTCGAGTTTCCAGCCAGGAACTTCACCTTGCCCTGCTCAGCCCAGGGCTGGTGCGAGGGCATGAACGAGAAGCGCAACCTCTATAATGCCTACAGGTGACCTCCACCCCCTACTCAGCGGAGTCAGTGAGGGGGAGAGGGCCTGGGATGGCATGGCTAGGAGAGCACCCACTCGAGGGCCAGGAGGCCAGCCAGAGTGGGAGGCTCAGCCTTGGCCAGTGGAGGAGCAGGGAGGGGAAAAGCTTCTACCACCAAGAAGGGAACATTCAGGCTCCTGATGGTAAGGCTAAAAATAGCTCCAGGGAGAATCTGGGCTGGGGGCCGCAGCTGGAGGCTTCTTAAAATAGTATCAGACTTAGAGCTTAAGGCTGGTGACACTGACACTGCCCCTCCTCCCCTAGTCTGGGCCCCAGCCCTGGGGCTGCTCTGACACAGGTCAGTCGGGGGATAGTGTGGGGCCAAGGGGTGGGGAAATGGACCTCAGATGTGTTTGGTAGGTTAGCTGTGGCCTCAGCATGCTCCCAGACCCCAAGGCTGTGTCTGAATAGATTCCCTGTACACACTGGGGATCTGCCTCTCTGGTAGGCCTGAGGGGTCAGATGCCCTGGAGAGATTAGGGTTCTCTCCCACATGGGCTGAGAGGAAGGATGTGTCCCCAAAGGCTGGCCCACTGAGCCCCTGGTTTCTCTCCACCCCAGGTTTTTCTTCACATACCTCCTTCCCCACAGTGCCCCCCCCTCACTACGGCCTCTGCTGGACAGCATTGTCAATGCCACAGGTGAGGTCTCCAGGGCCCATCTGCTTCCCATCACCCTGCCCATCCCCCAGTGGGTGTGGGGACAAGAATGACCTAGGATAGCACACGGTCCAGAAGCCATCATTTCCCAAAGTGGCACGCTGTGGCAAAGTTCCTCCCCAGTCCACCAGTCATCTGGGCCCGGCTCCCGAGGGACAGAGGGAGAGGCAGCTGGCTGCCTACCAAGGGGAGGAGTAGGAGCCCACGTCCCCTCTCACAGCCACACTGCACCCTGCAGGCGAGCTCACGTGGGGGGTGGATGAGACCCTGGCCCAGCTGGAGAAGGTGCTGCATCTGTACCGGAGCGGCCAGTATCTGCAGAACTCCACCATGGGCAGCAGAGCTGGTGAGTAGCCCCTGCAGGGATCCAGGGGCTGGGGAGATGGGAAATAGGTGGGGGGTTAACCAGTCCCCCTAATTGGACTAAGTAGCTCATGCCCCCTCTAAGACTCACTAGGCATGATACACAGACTGCTGGCTGTGTAGCCTGCACTCGGAATCTCATCTCTGGCTGAACTAGAACTAGAACTTGGCCTTCAACTGGGGGGTTGGCATTGACACCCATTCTCTGAGTGGCTCCAGACTGTACTATATGCAGTCTGTGTGACTTTGAGCAAGTTATACCCTGAGCTTCACATTCCTCATCTGTGAATTGGGTTCAACATTACCTGCCTCACAAAATTCTTACGGGTTTAAATACCAGGTGAAGTGTGTGAAAGCAATTAACCCAGTTCCTATTCCACAGCTGGAACACAATATGTTTGCTTCTCTTTCCTTCCTCTAAGCTTCTGGGGCTAGGAGGGCAGCTGGAGGTAGAGGGGGCTCCACACTGAAAACAGCAAGGAAGCCCTGGAGCAGGGGGAGGATCCTGGTCACTGCTTAGGGCTGCGGTCTCTCGCTGAGGCCCTGGGGTTCAGCATGGTTGGCCGGTGGCGCAAGGGGTGGGCAGCCTCCATATTCAAGGAGCTCCGGCCAGTCTTAAGGGTGGGGGAGCCCTCGTTAGCCCTGTAAATAAAGTTTAACGAGGTGAACAATGGCTGGCTCTGTCCCTGAGGACGCCGTTTATGGGGCTGTAAATCACGACCAGCCCTGGACTTTGGTCTAGTCCCTGGTAGGAGGAGGAGGCAGGAGCAGGGGGGTGGCCAGAGGCCCAGGGCTCTGCACTGTCAGTGCAGAGCAGGGTCCCTGGGCAGTGGGAAAGACTCCAGTCAGTCGGGCGAGAGGGGACCAGGCAGTCTGCAGCTGAGCCAAGCCTGCCTCCTGACTGGGCTGGTTTCAGAGGCTCGTTTTGTGTAATTTGGAGATCTCATATTCTTCCTCCACCCCGCCCCCCCCAAACACTCAAGTTGTGGATTCCCAAAGTGTAATTTTTGTGTATCACACTCATTTGCATGCCTCTTAAGTCCAAAAGTCCCCCACTGCCTCCTTATCTGAAGGGCCTGCCTAACCTCTCCTCCAAGGCCAGGAGGAAGCCCACCCCAGACCTTCTAAATCAGAATCTGCATTTTATCAATATTCCCTGGAGAATCACAGTGAAGTTTGAGAAACTCGCCCTAAATGTCCAAAGTGTCCTGACCTCAGCAACCAGCTGGACAGCCAGTGACTCTGGGTGTGTGTTTATCCCTCACATGTACCTGTCATCGTGTGCTGCCTGAGCCAGCTGCATGTGCTTAGATTGGGTAGATACGTGTCTCCCCAGAACTGAATTTGAGCAATGCCTTTACTGAAGAGCCAGCCAGCCCAGTTTCAGAGCACTGGCTGCCTTCATCTCCATGCTAGGGGGACTGGGCTGGATTTCAGCTTTCTCTTAGGAAATGAATCTTCCTGCCCTTTTCAGAAAGCAGCCAAGCCCTCACCCCTGGGCACACAAAGTCCTCAATTGAGCTCCATCCCCAACCCACAGAGTACCAGCGCCTGCCAGACAGCGCCATCCCCCAGGAGGACTACCGCTGCTGGCCCTCCTACCACCACGGAGGCTGCCTCCTGTCCGTGTTCAGTCTGGCCGAGGCTGTGGACATCTGCGAGAGCCATGCCCAGTGCCGGGCCTTTGTGGTCACCAACCAGACCACCTGGACAGGTGAGCCAGTAGGATAGGAAATTGTGAGGGAGGTGACGGGACTTTCCCAGAAGAGACTGATAGGTAGTGGCCTCCCACCCCCATCAGAAGCCGGAGATGATGCGAAGACAAAAAGGCTGAGATGATGAGACAAGTGTATGTGTCCTCAAGGCAGGCATCATAGGTCCTGCCTCCAGGGGGAGAAACCTCCAGACCTATTTACCCCTCACCTCTGCCCCCAGGTCGGCAACTGGTCTTTTTCAAGACAGGATGGAGCCATGTGGTCCCTGACCTCACCAAAACCACGTATGTGAGGGCCTCTGGCTGACCTGTCTGCGGGCTCAGCTGACCAGATGACCATCCCTGCCGCTGGGCTTGCCTGTGGAGGGAGTGACTTGCACTAGCAGCATTGCATGTCACCTAGGAACCGCTGCAGACAAGGCTGACATCCCAGACAGACCAAGGTGACCAGGACAATGTGCAATAATGCCAAATGTTAAAATGTGAGTTTGCCAGTGTAGGTGTGGGACTGCTGGCTCCAGGGTGAGGAACCCCTGGGGCGGGGAGCTGTCCGCCTCTCCAACCCTCTGAGCTGCCGGCAAGGCACGAGCTGGTCTTCCCTGGGGGGCTCTGCCCCTCACTGGGACAGTTCCGTGGGCAGCTCCATCACTGTGTTCGTAGTGTGAGAATGTAGCCAAAGCCCCGACTGCTGCTGCTGCTGCTGCTGTTGCTACAGGCGTCATGGCCTAGCAGGGGCTGCGTGGGGACAATCGGTCATGGAGTGTCCTCTCAGCTGAGCTCCAGACAGGAGACTGGACGGGATGCTCCGGGAAGTCGATTCTGTACCCGGGGAGGGCACCTCTGGCCACCTGACCAGGGTCTCTCATAGGCCAGCCCCGGGACAGGGGCTGAGGAGCACGCATGGTATGAGCCAAGACCTGGGGTCGAGGAGCAGGTTGCATTTTGAGCCAGGACCTGGGGTGGGGGTGGGGCCGGGGCCTTTCTGCCTCATTTGCTTTCAGTGAAAGCCATGAAACAGCCAAAACCAGCCTCTCCCTCCTCCTGGAGTTTGTATATCCAGAAGCTTTTGTACTTCTTGTTCATTAAAATGTTTATTTTTGTAAAAAAAAAAAAAGTCAATCAATTAATAAAATGACATTTCACAGCAAGGCCTCTTCCCAAGCCATAGTTTCTAGGGCTGACTTACTCATCCTGGGGTATGTCTTTGGTGTATATGTGTGGGGAGGGGCACCGTGTCATGAAGGGTGACCTTTGAGGCAGTGAAATCTCCATGGCAAACACAGAAGTTGGCAAAATCTGTTTTCAGGCCCTGCTCTTACGGTTGGAGATTCTCGGCCATCCACACACATGTCCCGACAAAAGCCACAAGGGACTCATTCCCCTAAGGAGGTTCGCAGTTTAGCACTCACCGGCTTCTTACAGACAGAGCCTTTACCCAAAGCGGTGATGTCCTCATGTCAGACATCTCAGGGGACCCCAGGCAACCTCCTGTCAGGTCAGCTTTGCTCCACACAGGGTTGGAGCCTGGCCGTCTCCACCACTGCCCTCCACAAGGTAATGGGCACTGTTCCTTTTCAGAGCCTTTCTCTGAGTGAGAAATGTATGGAAAGTAAAGAGAAAGGAAGGCCTCGGAAAAGACCAGCCCCCTCCACGGGGTTTTAGGAGGGAAGGTCTAGCAGGGGAAGGCCCAAGTATACGGAAGCCCAGAGCAAAGGGACCTCAGGGTTGAAGATCACCCTGAAGCCAGAGAGAGCTCCAGCATGGATGCAAGACTTCTATCCTGAAACCTCACCTCTTCTCTCCTGGACCCTCTGGCTTCTAGACCATTCTCGAGGTACACAAACCTTTGAGAGCTTTAAAAAGAATAACCAAACTTTAACTCCGCCTGATTTCTCCTCAACTGATGTAGTTGGTGTAATTTCTCAAATGCAAGATGTCCTTAGGTGATGGAGGAGCCAGTGTTAGCTCTGGAGTCCTCATCAGAGATGCCACTTGGACCTTCAGGGCTGCCCCCCACCCCCACTACACCTGACCCACACACCCCACATCTTGCCTCTGGCCACCCGGGCTTGGTGACTGTAGTGGAGAAAGGGTCAGAGCCTCCCCAGTCACCACCTCTCCAAGGAGGACCTCAGGTTTCATCAGCCTCCAGGCCCCTCTCCTCAGCTGACTTTATGCACAGCACGTGTCGCCTGCCCCGCTCCCTCTGCTCTCCGACTGCCCAGCAATCTGTGGGGCTCTGAGAGCAGGAAGAGACACCTCACCCACTGGCCCCCAGGAGGTGCCATAGGGTGGGGATAGGAGGGTCTGTGGGGGCTGTGCAGTCCAGAGGGAAACAAAAAACCTGGTTACAGTCAGCAGAGGGTCACAGGGCCCAGGGACTATGACTTCGTGAGGAGAGAGAAAGCTGAAGATGAACCCAGCAGTGCCTTCTGAGATTCTAGAAGTTTCCAGACAAGGGGTTCACTGGTCCGTGGAGAGATTGACAGTCTCTGGCCTCCATGAGGAATGGTTATTATACTTCTATAGACCTGAAAACTTAAGCCCAGGTCACAGCAGAGCATTAAAACGTGGCCCTGACTTCCAAGGCTGCCTTGCGGGGGAGGCGGGAGCAAGAGTGATCTAAGAGTTAGAAGTGTGTACTCACGGTGAGTGTGTGACAAACTGAATGGAGGTTCAAAGCCCAGAAAACCTTTTTAGACTCACCTATAGGTGGCTGAAGGGATGGCACGTGGCTTCTTCATGAGGGAGTCATGCCTCAGAACCTGTATCTGGGGGCACAGTTGGCCAGGGTCCATCCAGCAGGGAAAAGGGCATTTGTAGCTGGGAATGGAGAGGTGACAGAGGGCCCTGAAAGGAAGGGGATATTGTGAGTGAAAGCCTGACGCAGAAATCACTTCTCCCCTCAGATGGCCATTTACAGGTAGCCACCTGTCTCCCTGGAAATCTTTGAATTCCTGGGTACATTCTGACCCCTTCCTGCTCAAGCCAGAACCATTCCCCCACCCCCGACAACCTCCCCAAAGTCGTCCTTTCCACGCCACTGCACAGCCAGCCATCCCCAGGTGTAGTGTGTGGAAGCAATGTATTCACCCAACTGGAGCCTCGGGTACAATGCCAGGGGAAGGACGCCGGAGACGAGTCCTTTCCAGGGTTGCCAATGGTCCCGGACAAGGCTCTGGAGGAATTCTGGCAGGACTGGTTTTTGCTCATTGTGTGATCTGGGCTGTAACAAATCCCTGAGCCTCCACGTCCTCATCTGCAAATTTTAGATCAATAATATCTGCTTCACAGGAGTGTTAGAGTGAGTGGAGTCACAGCATAAAGGTTTTAGTCAGTGTCCACAAACAGCGAGTGCTTAGGAAATACTGGCTGGTCCTGTCGTGAGTGCTGTGAGTGAGCTGGCAGAGTATCCGGGTCGGCTGTGGGGGACCCACACACAGCCAGACTGACCCTATGCCCCACCTCTAGCAGGCCCAGCAGCCAACACTGCCGGTGCCGGAGCGGGTGGAGCCCAGCCCCCACCCATCCCCCACCAGGTCAGTGCCCTGGGAGTTGAGCATGCAGCAGACAGAAGGAGGAAGAGGATTAACATGAAAGCAGAAAATGGGATTAGGAGGCTTCAGGATAATGTGCTCACCATGTTCCCCCCCCACTGCCCCCCATCTATGACAACTGCTTCTTGCTTTCACTTGACGGCTTCTGGAGTCCAGGGCAGAGCACGTAAGGCTGGGTCTCCCCCTGCTCCGAGGGGCAGGGCCGGGAAGAGGCATGTTAGACTCAGAGGAGGAGACCACTGAGTCTCCTAGGAGGAGGGGGCTGCCACACCTTCCCCTTTAATCCTCACAGCGGCAGTATGAGAGGGGCCAGGACTGAGGCCTAGGCAATTGCCCCTAAAAGCCTGTGCTCCTTACCCATTACCTAGCATTTCATACAGCAACAGTGTACCCCTGGGCCCGAGAGATCAATGACCCACTCAAACCTGCCATTTCCCTTGGGAAGGATTCCCGGACTCACAGCCTGCCTTTGACAGGAAGCCCAAAAGACAATTAAAGGAGACCAGGTCTGCCTCTCCAGCCTCATCCCATAAGAGTGAGGTTGTCCCCAAAGAGCCCAACTTTTGCCAGCATTACCCCTAGAGTAGAAAAAATGCCTCATCAGTCCCAACTACATGGAAGGAGATAGACCACAATATTTATTAAATTACCTCTGAAGTGCCAGCGGATCCTTGATGACCGCAGAAGGGGAAGTGTAGTCTCCCACCTCATGAAACCCTTTGAGACCCTTTTTTCAGGAGTGTGATTCCTTCTCCTCCTGCTCCATCTCACTCAGTTCTTCCCCTCCTCTCTCCTGTTCTCTGCTGGCCTCGCTCCAGCTCCTGCTGTCCCTTCTCATGTGCAGGGACAAGACCTCCCCCCGCCATCATTGGAGTCCCAGCAGGAAATGGAGGACACAACGTAACATATATTTACAAGTGTATGGGTACAGAGCAACCTCAAGGGATTATCACTGTAACTTGGGGCTAGTAGCAGTAGAGCTGTTATTATCTCTACCCAAGGGAAGGGGAGCAGTCTGTTACTAGACCCCAGAAGGAGAAACCAGGAGTCGAATACTAAAGGACACAGCCAGGCAGGTTGTGTGACCTCACGAGGAGGGAGCCAGAGACATGCACTCTCACGGCTCCTTCCTCCCCCAAACCCTGTGTCCTGTGGAGCTCTTCATTGTCAAACCTGCCTTGAAGCCAGAGGGCGCTGATGTGAGGTCTGTAGTTGTCAGGCCACTAATCGAGCAAGGGAAGAAGGGGAGAAAGATCAGAGGCGTACCCCAGCACGTCACCCCACTTCTCATTTGGACTTGAGGGGAAGGCAAGAGGCAACTTTCCTCTTTTGGTGGCCAGTTCCATTCATCGATGTTCAGCGGCTTGTCGTTTCGTGTGGATGAAGGAGCATATTGGACCCAGACCTTCAGGGAGTCCTCTGCAGCGTGCATTCTCACCCCGGGCACGGTCATCCCAAGGAGACAAAACTTGATTCTTGGGAGAGGAAAAACTCCTAGCTATCAAAATGGTGTCTGGCCCTCCAGAGGGCCATGGCGCATAAACAGATATACAGTATATCCACGCTATTAAAATTTCATGAAGATGGTGGCAATTAGGAAGCAAAAAACCCGCAAGAGTGCTTGATGGAGGAGGGGATGACTATAAAATGGCTTAAGAAGCACTGGATTATAGTGACTCATGACTCTTGGGCTGTCACTGAGAGCTTCGAACTGTCTCCCTCAAAAACACGATTTACGCAACAGTTTTCTGAACTGATTAGGCACCGTTAGAGGCTCTCTCTGTGCAGTTCCTAATAAAAGGAAAATGCAGTTTGAATTCTTTTCCACTTAGTGCCTTACTCCACCTACCCTTGCCCATGGTGGGCATCGTGGGCCTCTCCTGAGCCTCCGGCCTCTCCCTGCAGCTGACAGCCTTCGGCTGTTACTTCCCTACACAGAAGAGCTCAGGGTCATCGGCCAGACAGGGGATTTCAATGCGCATTCACTCTCCTCTCCACTGTTCAAACCACAAAATATTTCTTGAGCACCAGTCACTGTAATGAATACCGAAATATCAGTTATGCCCCCTGCCTTTCAGGAGCTCACTATGTCACTAACAGGACAAATTCAACATGGCAATATACGGGCTGTGACTGGAGGGCAACAAGGCCATTTTCCACATGCAGCTCCTGAAAGCAAAGGGCTTGTTGGTCACATCTCAAATCACGGACGGCCAGTTACACTGGTCCTCTGAGAGCATCAGTCCCCCACCAGGCACCCCACTGTGAACTCTTTTCCATCCAGAGAAAGGTTGTTTATCCTTACTCTGCATTTCTTATCTCCAAGCCAGTTAGTTCCCTATTGTCGCTAGGCATTCCCCGCATCCCCATGGCGACTCAACAGGCTTTGGTGTGCAGCCTGTCAGAGGCTTCTCGAATGTGTAAATGGAGTGTGTCTACTGTTTCCCCCCTTATCCATACACTTACTTGGCCCTTCAAAGAGCTCTAGTAGATTAGGGAGGCACCAATTTCTCCTTACCGAAGACAGGCCGCCTTTCCAACAGAGGCGGAGCTCTGCTCAAGTGCTCCATAATCCTGCCCTTAGAGGTTCTGCTGACTTGCCTGGCGTGGAAACAAAACTTGTGGGCCATTTCCCAGAAGTCCCTCTGGCAACCTTCCGTTCTTTAGCACAGAGGTCAGTCTCAAGCAGAGGCTCGCATTTTGCCCTGCCCTTCCATATACATTTATTTCAGGAAAGACACGCAAGCAAAATAAAAAATAAAATGCACAGTATGCTTTGCTTTCCATTGCTTGGAGATTTAAGGCACTGTTATCAATCTGAACTCATTCAGAATATAATAGTGAAGTTATCTGTATCACATTTCATTTTATTACATATCACCTTGTTTACACAGCTCTTTAGGTTGTTTATAGGATATAGATTACCTTTAAATGCTCTGGTCTTGTTCAGTCATTTTTTGCCTCCCATCAATAAAAAATTTTAAAGGCCGCTATTGTTCTAAGAAATGACTATGGTACTTAGGGCACAAAGATGCTTTAATTGGGAAAGACAGTTTGTCTTGTATCTTGGCCTCCGGTATCTTTCTGAACCAGGCTTTGATGCTATGTGGAGTTTCGTGACTCCATCGTTGAGCTATGCAGCATTTTGCAGTTATTAAGAGCAAATGAGTTTCTTCTTTAAACATAGGCCTCTGCTTAACACATTTAGTACTATTTGACTTGGGTCTCAAGATAGTGCTATTCCTGGAATGGACTTCACATGCTGAAAAAAAATTTTTTTAATTACCCACAATCCTATCACATATGCTAAAATGACCTTTTCTTTCCTATAGCCTCTCCAACAATTTGCTGAGGTGAAGAGATTTATACAGAGTCCTTTTGGGTTAGGAATTTACAGGTTAACTCTTTAATGAACGAGTCATTTTATAAGCCATTTATGCTACTTCTGAAAACATATTCTGAGCAAATAATCCAAAATATGGAAAGAATCAAATGCACACAGATGTTCCTTGCAACATTATTTAGGATAACAAAAACTGAAGATTATATTGCAATATGATAAGGCATATAAATCAGGGTATTCGATGAAAAAAAGCACGAACACAACTATGCAAAAAACGGACATGAAAAAAAGAATAGAAGGAACACAGACGATTAATAATTTGGCAAGGGCGACAAACTAATTAGTATTTTTGTAAACTTTCTAAACTTTTTTTGTATGTTGTGAGGTTGCTTGATTTTAATTTTAAAAATGATTTTAGTTCGATGACCGTTCGAATAGATTAAAGGAGTAGCTCAATATTTTACCTGACGCGGGACCAAAATCCCTCTCCCATTTCTTAATATAACCTTTATTTAAATTGGACTTTTGGAAGGTTGGCCCCACTAACCCCCTGGTCCATAAAAAGTGCTTGACACAGGAGCTGACATCGCAAATGGCTGGAGCAGCCAGCCGGGAAGGCAGTCACGGTGCCTGCCGCCATCTGGAGAGCTCGGGCCTGAGTGCATAGGCATTTCAAGAGAATCAAGAGGTTTTTTTTTGGAATTCTCCTAATTTATGCATTTTTTGCCACTAATTCAAATTCAAAAATTAAATAAAGACATTTGTGGGCCAAACAGAACACATCTCAAGCTGGATTCAGCCAGCTGGCCGCCAGTGTGTGACCTGCAGCCTAAAACCCGTTTCTGACGTTGGGGCCCACTGTCGGATTCCCGAGCACGCGGGCGGCCAACCGTCCCCACGGTCTCCCCTTCGCTCTTCCTCCATCAGGCCGGCACCACTTCTGGCTGTTGGATGAGCGCGATGAAGGATATTAGTCTTCGGAAGTATGAAGGCTTATAAATCTGTCCCTGGTTGGAAGCATTTCTCTTGCCAGAACTTGAAAGCTGGCGACATTTTTAATATTAATTTGTTTCTTTGTCTGTCGCTTACATTTAATGTGTCTGTGAGGCATGGATTTGATGCTGTTCAAATACGCTTAATTTCTTGAGCCTCTTCGCAGTTGTCAGATGGTGCCAGCTGGGCCCGGGCTGTTCCCAGCCTGTTGTCAGCCAGCCTTGAGCCATGTGTTCATCACGGTTTCTTCCACTACTGCTGCCCTGGCACCTCTTACTGCCTTCAGAGGGCCAAACCCAGGACGTAGCCCCCTTTTCTGCTCCGTCTCCACTCTCCCTCCATCTCTCCCTCCCTCTCATCCCTGGAAGCTCCTTTGGTACCATGATCAACCACTGAGGGACCCTACCCGCTTCCATGCTGACATCTGCTTCCACTCTCTCATGAAGGAGCCCAGGTAACCTCCTCCGCTTTTGGAAAATGAGCTTTTTCCCTGAAGGAGCCCCTCTGGCTCTGCCACACAGATTTTCCCACTGTTCTCAGACCCTTGGATGTTGACCCGGAACTTTCTGCAGGGTGCAGCTGATGCACCAGGACTTATCATCATTCCCCATCCCTGCCATGCCCTCTGGCCCCACAGTGCGATGGCCCTGCCACACCAGCGGGATCTTCTAGAAGCTTGGGCATTGATCAATTAACTACCCATCAATAAACAAATAAGTTAAGGCTCTCTAAGCAGCAAGCTTTGGCTTTTGTAGAATAGACCGCCCCTTCTTTTCTCATCCAGAACCTCCTGTGGGGACAAATGCCTCCCATTAGTTCTCGGTTTATTTTGGGCACTGCATTTGCTACCAGATGTTTACTTTTAACATAAGGAGAGTTACACTGCTTCTGTGGTTGGGGCTGGGGGGGGGGAGGGCGCGTTTAGGGCTATAGGCAGAGCTGGCAAGCCCCTTGACAGCCCAGTTGTTGGGGGCTCCTTCCCTCTCCTCTCCAGATGTGGAGCAGCCCCCACCCCATTTTGCCAAGTCAGCGGATCTAGACTACTCCAAGCATGGAGGGCTCTGAAGGCTCCAGAGCCCAGGCAGGAGCGCACATGGCCCATCATGTGGGGCACACGTGTGTCACTGAGGTCAGGCCTGGGCTCCACTAGTCCTCGTGGCACTCTCCAAGTAGGACTCCTCACCACACAACTCCCCTTCTCACCTCAACTCCCCTTTGAAACAGCTCCCTCCTTGACAAGATCAAAAGACAGAATTCCCTTTTGAGTGATTTGGACTATGTGAAAATGACACTTTTGGCAGTCAGGGCCATGGCAGGACCCCACAGACTGTCCTTGGAACCCCAGAAAGCCTGACTCATTTTGTAGCTATAACCCTGTCACAGCTTGCAGTGTCCGGTAGGATTTGTGGGGTCTCGTGATCCTAAGGGGAGATGAGGCTAATGGCAGAGGCTAGCACAAATACGGGTGCTTCCCACCAGGCTCCAGAGTCTTCCAAAGACATGGCAGGCAATCACCTACCATCCATACCCTCTGAAGGAAAAGTCCTAGTCCCACCCCACCCTGTGCCACCATTGTGTCTGCTGCTGGACAACGAGGACGAGCCTACTCCTTTATCTATCGACATGTCAGCTCCATCCCCCCTCTTCCTTCAGTCTTCTTGGGCTCTAATAGCCTACAGGCTAAAAACATCTTTTTTCCTTTTTTCATGCTGATGCCCAGAGAGCGGAACCAAAAAGCAGAAGCTCATAACTAGCCTGCGGTCCCAAAGAGAAATGGATGTGGGAGGCGAGAGGAGCAAGCAGCAGCTCCCAGCCCAGACGGGCTGGAGGAGCCGTGTGGAGCAGCGCCTGGGGTGCAGCCACATGTCTCTATTGAGGGCTCATTACATGACATCGTGCAAGTAGCACTGTGACTGAGCTGGCTACAACCCACATGCTGGATTCCTCTTAAAATTCCTAGGAACTATAACGCGCCCATTTTTTAGTTCTTTACCCCAGACTCAGCAACGATTGAGAGCCAATAGGAGGAAGGGAGACTGCCTTGATAGCTTTCTCAAGAACTTGTTTTTCCAAGAATAAATGGGAGGCAGGATCCCAAGGTGATGTTTTAATATGAAACAGTGAACTTACCCAATTCATGCCTGTATCCAGCCCCCTCTCAACCCCCATCCTTCGCCATCTCCATCCCCTGCACCCCTCCACGGGATATAATTATTCAAGGGGGAATGGAAGCACTCCCAGTCTGGTGCTCAGCCTTCCTTCTGCTCTTCCCAAAGCCACTCTGGGGCAAGGTTAAAGCCATAGTGAGCTTTACCCCTGCCTCCTCCAGGGGGCCCCTCTATCTTTTCCCTCAAAGACTCTGCACCCCCAGGGCATGCTTTGCTTTTCTGCTTCTCCTCATGGAGTCTCTGACCCTTCTGAAAAGGTAGATCCATCAATTAACAATATATTCATACACACCTGTTCTATTTGTCAGCTTTGTTTAACAAAGCTGACAGGTGACACCCCCTGAAATAAGGAGCCCAAGGGGGGGAGCACAAGGGAAGAAGAGCTTGGGCAGGACTGGAGCATGTGTGACTCTGGCGGCTCCCTCCTGAAGGTGATCAGGAGCAAGATTATTCCATTATTCTCCTTGCAGAGAAGCAAGAATTATCCAAAGACTTGACTGAGACTGTAGTTTTAACCTCAGTCCTATACCTGTGGGTCAGCTGATCTCAGAACAGGGCAACATAGTTGGAGACAACAGAGAATGTTGCCTAGAATGGGTCTTTAGACAGAGGTCATGGGTCGCCAAGGTGTTTCGGTCCAGTGGTTATGAACTTGAGCTCTGAAGTCAAGCACCTGATTCTGAATCCTAGCTCCAAAAATTATGTCCTATGGAAACGTATGCAGATTTATTTATATCATTTAGCCTTGGGTTCATCATCTATGAAAAGGGGACAGAACAGTACTTATTTTGGAGGGTAATTGTGAGGTAGGCATGGAGAAATGCTGGTAAATCATGGAGCCTGTCACATCATAAATCCTCAATAAACATTGAGGATTAGTATCATTATTGTCTTTTATTATTGGGTTCCAGACCTGACCATCTCCAAGAGGAAGATGACCATCTTTCTGGGGGTCAGTGTGTCAGCGTACCAAGCAGTCTGCCCCCGCTCAGTATTCAGCCAGGGGTGGCTCAGTAAGTGCCGCGGATGAGGCAAGCTGGGGGGCCTGGGACCGAACAGGACCACCCATCTGGCTGGGAAAGGTGCTGCAGGACGGCCTCAGCTGCAGCTGCTGGGCAGCCATCCAGGGTGACAGGCAGGGTGCAGTGTGCAGGGGTGTGGAAACAGACACCAGGTGGCAGCTCAGCAACAGTC